>WSFP011425701.1:0-22332 GCA_009831015.1 Picea engelmannii
TTGTGAGACAATTAAGGGATGTCATTATAAGTTCGTCTTCATCTATAGTATCATCAATTGCTTCTAGTTGTTCTTTGAATTGTGATATTCTGGAGAAATATTCCTGAATTGTTTCTCCTTTCTGCATCCTTGTAATTTTGAGTTGAGTTCTTAGATTCATCTTCCGATTGATGTTATTTCCTTCATAAAATCTGGTTATGGAATCAAACATTTATTTCAGAGTATTATTTGAAGCCACTTGAGGAATCAAGTGATCTTTAATAGAACCTGCAATGATTCTCTTGGCCCTAACTGTGTCATTTTGGTGTTTTTCTTTATCTGCAGCATCGATAGGTTCTGGTACATCTTCTTTGATGAATCTTGCTAGGTCATTCTCTTCAAGAATGAGTGCAATCCTATACTTCCAGGAACAAAAATTTTCCACACCTTCTAGCTTGTCAACACGTTTAGTGCTTGCAGACATTTTTACATGGAGCTAGGAAAATGACCAAAAATTGAGATTGCTCAAAATTTAATTTTGAACTTACCAGGAGGTGTGCTTGGTTGAGGCGAGTAGCCTGGTGCAGTTGGATTTCAGAAAATCCAAATTTTCCCCTTCAAACTTGACCAACAGAATTTTGTACTGGTACTTCTGGTTTTTTGGTACTTCTAGTTTTTTGGTACCAGTGAAAACTAGGGTTTCAATTTTCAGGAGTTATATCCACTGAAAAGAAGCGTTGCAGGTGCCAAAGAGTTCCCTAGTCTAGGGCACACTTTTCTAGATGATTTTTGGGTTGAAATTCCTCTTCAATAAAAATCCCTAATTTTCTTGTAAACAATGACATTTTTCTTTATCCAGTGAAAGATGCTCTCTTCAGCTTAGCTCTGATACCATGTTAAGGTTTAAGCTATTATTAGGTTTCTTTTCAATTTACTATATAACCATAACATAGATAGATTCCTTTGGTGTTGCTTGAAATCGTGCCACCTATCCAAATTCCTACATTACATCTGGTCTGGATGTTGTCACATATAGTAAACTACCAATCATTGACCTGTATTTCCTCTGTTCTATAGACTTTGAATCATCATCTTTGCTCAACTTGCAACTGGTTTGCATAGGAGTGGTAATCGGTTTGCAATCTTCCATTCCGAACCTCGTTGGCATTTCTCTGGTATACTTAGTTGGAGAAATAAAAATTCCTTGGTTTCTTTGACATATCTGAAGACCCAGAAAGAAGGATAGTTCTCCGAGTAATGATATATCAAATTCATTCTAGATATCCTTTGCAAATTTATGGCTTAACCTATCATCATTGCTTCCAAAAATAATATCATCAACATAAACTTCAATTAATAAAATACTATATTGAGTTACCTTGATGTAGAAGTTGTTGTATGCACTTCCTTTTCTGAAACCTACTTGTTGTAGATATTTATCCAGTCTCGAGTACCATGCTCTAAGAGCCCGTTTTAGACCATACAAGGCCTTCTTAAATTTACAAACATAATCTATGTTATCTGACAACTAAAATCCTTTTGGTTGTTCGATGTAGACTTCTTCTTCAAGTTCCCCATTCAGAAAAGTTGATTTCACATCCATTTGATATACTTTAATATTGTTGGAGCATGCATAAGCTAAAAGCAATCGGATTTCTTCCATTCTAGAAACTGGGGAAAATGTCTCTTTAAATTCGATTCCTTCAACCTGTGCGTATCCTTTACATACCAATCTCACTTTGTTCCTTGTAACATGTCCATCTTCATTCAATTTATTTATGAAAACTCACTTTGTGCCAATCAAATTATTATTATTTGGTCTTGGAACCAATTCCCAAGTGTCATTCTTCTCTATTTAATCCAATTCTTCGTCCATGGCCTTATTCCACAATTCATCCTTGTTGGCATCTTCAAAATTGTTTGGTTCAATCGTAGATAAGAGTGCTAAGTGCATTTTTTCTGGTGAACAGATTCTTTTTCTAGTCTCAACTTATGCATCCTTGTTTCCGATAATCTGATCTGAAGGATGATTCTTTTGTACTCGTTTTCTAGGTGTCTTTGGAGGCACTTGCTGAACTTTCTCTTCTACTTCTATCTGATCTTCTTCATCTTCATCTTCTACTTCTTCTTCATCTTTTGCTTTTTCTTCGTAAAACCGTTCCATTGATTCATTTTCTTCTTCCTTTGATTCCCGTCCACCTGTTTCATCAATTGTTACATTGATGCTTTCCACAACTTTGTTCAATCTCATATTGCAACACTTGTATGCTTTCCTTGTACTTGAGTAACCAACAAGTACTCCTTTGTCCACACGAGAGTAAAACTTTCTCATTCTTCCATATTCTCTTTTGATGTAGCATTTGCTTCCAAATATTCAAAAGTGCTTCACATTTGTTGATCTTCCTTTCCATAGCTCGTAGGGATTTTTGTCATTGTTGTTTCTGAGCATTACCCTGTTTTGAATGTGAACTGTTATGTGCACTGCATGTGTCCAAAAAATATCTTTCAATTTGGAATCCATTAGCATTGTTTGAGCCATTTCCTATGTAATTAACATCCATAATGTTCCTTTGTCTCTGAACCACTCTCTGAACCAATCTATGAATCCATGCTCTCGTACAACTGTCCATAATGCTGACCCATTTATTACTATACTATCATGAAGTCTTCACTATTACAACTATCAAACTGTACTTCTACTAACTGACTGCTCTGGATCTATCTACTCAAACTTTGCAAGCTTCTCGAAGGATGGTTCTTTGGTCTTTCACAGCTATCGCATAAACTCCCTCTATCTAATATTCATATTATCTTGGAGTCTCTAAGCCGGATGGCTCAAAACAATTCTTGCTCTGATGTGTATTCATCATCATCTTCATTGGTAGATTAATCATCTCTCTGAGCTTTGACTTCTTTCTTTATGTCTATGGATTCATCTTTCACTACAATGCCTGAAAGTACAATTTCTTGAACCTGTTCCTTATTTACATGTCATTCTTTTCTTTCAGTTATTTTCCAAACCTTTCTATATCTGACATCTTTCTTTTTCTCTGTAGAATTTTCTTCATCTCATTTTATTTTCAACCTTGTGATCTCTGGGACTTGGTCTTCGTTCACCTGTTCTTTTTGTTTTCTTATCCATACTTTCTTATATCTTATATCAGTGTTCTCTTTCTTTGAAGTATCGATCATGCTTCTACCATCACTAGCTATGTGTCCATATTTATGACATTTGTAACATTCAATGTTACGTGGGGCCACATAGGCACTTCTTGCTTGAACATTTCTTTTATAATCCTTGCAATCTGCAACCTTATGTCCAAAATTAGTAGAATAAAAACAATGACTATAAAATAAATTTGCATACCTGGGAGTGAATGATCTTCTTTGTGGTGTAGTCCTTCTAAATTTCTGCCTTGACTGATCATGATCATGATTGAAGCTTCTTTGTGGCTTGAACATGGATGGTCTTCTTGAATATGTATCTTCAATAGTTTAATTATATTTTGGTTGACCATGATTCTTTTCTTTGAGTAATTCTGCATAACTCTTTCTATTTTTTTAATTCTTCATTTCTAGCAACCTAGAGTGTTTCTCTCCATTCTTTATAACTGTTGTGGATGTTTCTGTCTCTTCAACGTTCTTGTTGAGCTTGACTATTTTACTTCTCAAAGTGACAACTTATTATTCAAGCTTTTCAACCTCTTTTCTTTCTTCATTCTCTGAGTCTTCATGACTTCTTGTGTTCTTTTCTCTTCTTCAAGATGGATTTTTAATGTGATTATTTATTCTTCAAGTTCTTTCTCTTCTTGACCAAACTCTACCTCAAGCTGGTTTAGATCGTTAATTATTTTATTAAGATGATCTGTCAATATCTTCTCTCTCATTTCTGCTTCTTCCTTTTGTGCTGCTATGTTGGCTTCCAAATACTGCTTTTGATATTCAAGATTTTCTTCGATCTTCCTGGCTTCTTCTAGCTGAGTTCTTAAGTTCTCGATGACATGTTGAGCTTCTTAAAAAATTTGAACACTTTCCTTTTGTTTCATCAATTCTTTCTTGAGTGACTTGTTTTCTTCTCTTTCTTAATGCATCTAAAGCACTAATCAATTATGTTTCATATTTGTCTTCTTTTTAAATTAGTTTTTTTGTCTCATTTCCTTCATGGCATTATATTTCAATATGTCTGTGTTTTTCACAATTAAATCAAAACAACACACCTCTGTTGATTATGTACTCTTCATCTTCTGAATCTGTTTGACATGGTGAATATACTTCTTCTTGATATGTAGTTGCATCTTCTTTGACATTTTCTAAATCTGTGATGGGTGAAGAATATATGTCATGTAACTTATCCCAAAGTTCTTTGGCTGATGAAAATTTACCAACCTTTTCTCTTACCGGATTAGGTAATCCTTCCCAGATGAAATCCATTGCTATCTGTTATTTTTCTTTAATTCCTTCTTGGCTGCAGTCTTTTCCCTTTTTGAGCTATCATATCTTGTAATGATTGATAGCCAAATATAATACCTCGTGCCTGTAAAAATACTTTCATACTTCCTCTCCACATATCATACTTTAAACCATTCTAACCATTAAAAAATGGTACTCCATTCTCAGAATAATCCATGATCTCCTTCCAGTGGTTAAACTGATTTCTAAAAGAACCCGCTCTGATACCAATTGTTGGATTACTGAGAGGGGGGTGAATCAGTAATAGAGAAATTTAATCATTTTTAACCACAAAATGAAAGTGTTATATCAATGTAGCATTATCATCCAATAGTTGCAGAGTAAATAAACAATGAAAAAATGATAAATCATAGACATACATAGTACACCCGTGTTTTTACGTGGAAACCCAAAGCGGGAGAAAACCACAAAATGATTTTTCTTATATGTCTTTAAGAATTACATTCATTGGAAGCACCAACTTCCTTTATTTTCCTGTTGCAACTGGAAGGAGGCTCCAACCCCCTAGTTTCTCAGGATACAACCTGAGGGAAGCTCCAACTCCCCAATTCTCTGGCTACAACCAGAAGGAGGCTACAACTTTCTGTGTTCTCCGACTACAACTGGAAGGTGGCTACAAACACTTGTCCTTGCCCCGTCCAACCACCCTGAAATATAAGTAGAATGATGGAACCAATGTCAGACTATCATTGTGAGATATATTGTTGTAAACCTGTACCAATCAACCTTCACCAAACAACTTGTACCAATAACCTGTGCCAACATGTACCATCAACATGTATCTCATCAACTTCATCATCCAAATATGATTTGTAACTCTGTAATAGACCTGGTGTATATGATCACATACCTGCAAACCTTCCTTAACTTTAACAACAAGAAACTGTCATTTTAATCAAACTTTACTTTAGTCTCACATGACTAATTTTGGATTAGTCAACAACCCTAACTTGAAACAACCATAACTATGTACATGTAATGAATAAATATCTGAAAATACTTCACAATGTTATTCAATGTCTTTTATACAATTCCTCCAGGTTTCACTACTTGGAACCTCTCAGAAAAGGAGTTATAGCAAAAATGACATACCTTGTTGAATTATAGCTTATTCTAGAGAGTGAAATTGTAAAGCGTGCCCCGCACAAAATATTTGTTTTATGGATCTGAAAATGGTACACAGAATGCTACAAAATGTACTCTAACCAATACATTTTTCTTACTGAAGTTGGATCTGTTATGAATCATTTATGACGTTTTTACACGAAACACTTGTTTTAGACTAGTTTCAGGACTAGCCACAAACCTTATTTTCCACGGAGTGTAACTCCAAAAATACGAATCACAAGATGAAATTTTTATCACAGCTGCTTGTATATGTTTCCTCCACGACCTCCATATTTCTCGGTCTGAATCATTATAGATAAAACATTATTGAGAAAATTGTGAGATGATCTATTAATAACATACCTTAGAAAGCATCATCAAAAGAATTTTTCCTCCCTTGAATTTCGGCCTTCTTTGCTTCACCTTCCCTCTGAAATTCACCTTAGATATCATTTGGTTACCTCAGTCACTTGTAGATATTCAATATGTTCAAGTGTAATTAAAATGAGAGACCCTTGCCTCTTATTTATATTTTTATGTATCTTCCTCAAGGGGTTACCTTCTAACCATCTTAAACCACTTTCCTTATTTTAGGGTTAACCCACTTCTAACCACTTGTGCACTTAGTAATTTCTCCATTAACGTTATTGTTTAAATAATTTATTTTTTACCCACTTTGACTTATAATACACTCATCACTTCACTTTATTATTTAAATAATTTCTTTTTTGCAACCACTTTGACTACTTTGACCTTTTGGAGATTCTAGATGACTCACGAGGGTTCTCCAACTTCACATGGTCATAAATCTCTAACTGTGAGGAGTTATGTGTCGTTCCACATACAAAAAAAAATGGCATGACATGTACTATCCATCTAGAATAATATTATCTTCAAATATATTAAAACTCATAGCATTATACATCAACAAACTTGGATTCATTACCCAAACCTTTGTGTTACCAGACTTTCTTCAAGGGTTGACATCAATGATAACCAAATAATCAACAACATCCCCCTTTGGTATTGATGGAAACACTCTGATGCAATACTGAAGTCATATCACTCATGCTCCCCCTGTGACCATCGCTCCCCCTGGAACCATGCCTCTGTGCTCTTTCTCCAAGCATTTACCTTTGCATCTGATAAATCTCTCCCCCTTTGTCATCAATGGCAAATGTATATTTTCATCCCGATCTTCTCCCCCTGATTGAACTCTTCTTGAAACTGATCTCCCAACTTGAATTGTCCTCTGTATTGTGCTTCCTCGTGTAAATTTAAGACATATAAGATAAACATTCAAAAAAATTCATTTTGGAGTAGAAATTACTCCGAGCCTCTGCCGAAGATACTCAAAGGCTTCCATTGGAAGTGGTTTTGTAAAGATGTCGGTCACTTATTCTTTTGTGCCCACATAGTCAACTTTGATGTTCTTCTATGCAACATGTTCCCGTACAAATTGATACTTTATTGGAATGTGCTTCGTCTTGGAGTGAATCGCCAGTTTCTCCGAGATATTGATGGTGCTTGTATTATCACAATGAACTGGAATGGGATCATCATACTCAGCCTGTATATCTGTAAAAGTTTGTTCCATCCATAGAATTTGAGTACAACATCCTGCTAACTCCAATATACTCTGCTTCGGTTGTAGATAAAGATATTGATGGTTGTTTCTTGCTTAGCCAAGATACTAAAAACTCACCCAAGTATAATGTTGCTCCATCGGTGCTTCATCGGTCATCAATGCAACCTGCCCAATCTGCATCTATGTAGGCAATAAGTGATAGATCCTTTCCTTTTGGATACCATAATCCAAACTCTTATGTTCTTTTGAGATATCTGAAAATCCTCTTCACTACTAATACATGTGATTCCTTTGGTGTTGCTTGAAATCTTGCCACCTTTCCAAATTCTTGCATTACATACGGTCTAGATGTTGTCACATATAGTAAACTACCAATCATTGACCTGTATTGCCTCTGGTATGCCGACTTTGAATCATCATCGTTGCTTAACTTGCAACTGGTTTGCATAGGTGTGGTAACTGGTTTGCAATCTTCCATTCCGGACCTCTTTAACATTTCTCTGATATACTTAGTTTGAGAAATAAAAATTCCTTGGTTTCTTTGACGTATCTGAAGACCTAAAAAGATTGATAACTCTCCTAGTAATGATATTTCAAATTCATTATGCATATCCTTTGCAAATTTTTGGCTTAACTTGTCATCATTACTTCCAAAAATAATATTATCAATATAAACTTCAATTAATAAAATACTATCTTGAGTTACCTTGATGTAGAGGTTGTTTGCACTTCGTTTTCTGAAACTTGCCTAATGTAGATATTTATCCGGTCTAGAGTACCATGCTCTAGGATCCTGTTTTAGACCATACAAGGCCTTCTTCAATTTACACACATAATTTGCGTCCTTTGACAACTGAAATCCATCTGGTTGTTTGATGTAGAATTCTTCTTCAAGCTCCCCATTCAAAAAAATTGATTTCATGTCCATTTGATACACTTTAATATTGTTGGAGCATGCATAAGCTAAAAGCAATTAGATTGCTTCCATTCTTGCAACTAGGGAAAATTTATCTTCAAAGTCGATTTCTTCAACCTGTGTGTATCCTTTACATAACAATCTAGCTTTGTTCTTTGTAACATGTTCATATTCATTCAATTTATTTTTGAAAACCCAATTTGTGCCAATTACATTCTTATTTTTTGGTCTTGGAACCAATTCCCAAGTGTCATTCTTCTCTATTTGATCCAATTCTTCATCCTTGGCCTTATTCCATAATTCATTATTGCTAGCCTTTTCAAAACTGTTTGGTTCAATCGTAAATAAGAGTGATAGGTGTTCTGGTGAATGGATTCTTCTTCTAGTCTCAATTCTTGTATCCTTATTTTCAATAATCTAATATGAAGGATGAATATTTTGTACTCGTTTTCTAGATGTCTTTGGAGGCACTTGTTGAACTTGCTCTTCTACTTCTGTCTGATCTTCTTCATCTTCCTTTTCTACTTCTTCTTCATCTTTTGCTTCTTCTTTGTAAAACTATTCCACTGATTCATTTTCTTCTTCCTTTGATTCTCGTCCACCTGTTTCATCAATTGTTCCATTGATGATTTCCACAACTTTGTTCAATCTCATATTGCAAAAGTTGTATACTTTCCTTGTACTTGAGTAACCAACAATTACTCATTTGTCCACATGAGAGTCAAACTTTCCTATTCTACCATCTTCTCTTTTGATGTAGCATTTGCTTCCAAATATTCTGAAGTGCTTCACACTTGTTGGTCTTCCTTTCCATAGCCTGTAGAGAGTTTTGTCATTTTTGTTTCTGAGCATTACTCTGTTTTGAATGTGAAGTGTTGTATGCATTGCATGTGTCCAAAACATATCTGTCAATTTGGAATCCATTAGCATTGTTCGATCCATTTCTTGTGTATTTAACATCCATAATGTTCCTTTGTCTCTGAACCACTCTCTGAACCAATCTATGAATGCATGCTCTCGTCCACTGTCATATATCTGTCCAAACCTGCTAAGTGTTCTTACAAATCCGTCTCTTTCCATACTTTCCAAGACTCTACTACACAATTGTCCATAATTTTGACCCACTTATTACTATATTATCATGAAGTCTTCACTACTACAACTATCAAACTATACTTCTGCTAATTGACTGCTCTGGATCTATCTACTTAAAATCTGCAAGATACTTGAAGGATGGTTCTTTGGTCTGTCACAGCTATCACATAGACTCCCCCGGTCTAATATTCATATTACCTAGGAGTCTCTGAGCCGGATGGCTCAGAACAATTCCTGCTCTGATGTGTATTCATCATCATCTTGATTGGTAGATTCATCATCTTTCTGAGCTCTGACTTCTTTCTTTCTGTCTGTGGATTCATCTTTCACTACAATTCCTGAAAACACAATCTCTTGAACTTGTTCCTTATTTACTCATCCTTCTTTTCTTTCAGTTATTTTCCAAACCTTTTTGTATCTGACATCTTTCTTTTTCTCTGTAAAATTTTCTTCATCTCGTTTTATTACCAAACTTGCGATCTTTGGGACCTAGTCTTTGTTCACTTGTTCTTCGTGTTTTCTTATCCATATTTTTTTATATTTGATATCAATGTTCTCTTTCATGGAACTATTGATTATGCTTCTACAATCACTAGCTATGTGCCCATAGTTATGACATTTGTAACATTCAATGTTACGCAGGGCCACATAGGCATTTCTTGCTTGAACATTTCTTTTATAATCCCTGCAATCTGCAACCTTATGTCCAAAATTAGTACAATAAAAACAATGACCATAAAAGAAATTTGCATCACTGGGAATGAATGATATTCTTTGTGGTGTAGTCCTTCTGAATTTCTGCCTTTACTGATCATGATCATGATTGAAGTTTCTTTGTGGCTTGAACATGGATGGTCTTCTTGAAGATGTATCTTCAATAGTTTTCTTAGATTTTGGTTGACCGTGATTCCTTCCTTTGAATACTTCTGCATAACTCTTTCTATTTTCTTCATTCTTATTTTCTAGCAACCTAGAGTGCTTCTCTTCATTATCTATAATTGTTGTGGATGTTTCTGTCTCTTCAATGTTCTTGTTGAGATTGACGATTTTAATTCTCAAAGTGACAACTTCTTCTTCAAGCTTCTCAACCTCTTCTTCTTTATTCATTATCTAAGACTTCATGACTTCTTCTGTTCTTTTTCCTTCTTCAAGCTGTATTTTTAATGTGATTATTTCTTCTTCAAGTCCTTTCTCTTATTGACCAAACTCTGCCTGAAGTTGGTTTAGATCGTTAGTTCTTTCCTTAAGATAATCTGTCAATATCTTCTCTCTCGTTTTGCTTCTTCCTTCTGTGCTGCTATGTTGGCTTCCAAATACTTCTTTTGATATTCAAGATTGTCTTCGATCTTTCTAGCTTCTTCTAGCTAAGTTCTTAAGTTCTCGATGACCTATTGGGATTTTTCAAAAATGTGAACACTTTACTTTTGTTTCATCAATTCTTTCTTGAGTGATTTGTTTTATTCTCTTTCTTTTCTTAGTTCATCTAAAGCACTAATCAATTCTGCTTCATAATTGTCTTTTTTTTTCAATTAGTTTTTCTGTCTCATTTCCTTCATGGAATTCTATTTCAAGATGTCCAAGTTTTTTACAATTAAAGAAAAACAACATACCTATGTTGATTATGTACTCTTCATCTTCTAAATTTGTTTGGCATGGTGAACATACTTTTTCTTGATCTTTACCTGCATATTCTTTGGCATTTTCTGAATCTGCGATGGGTGAAGAATATATGTCATGTAACTTATCCCAAAGTTTTTTGGCTAATGAACATTTACCAACCTTTTCTGTTACTAGATTAGGTAATCCTTCCCAGATGAAATCCATTTCTATTTTGTTATTTTTCTTCAATTCCTTCTTGGCTGCAGTCTTTTCCCTTTTTGAACTCTCATATCCTGTAACGACTGATAGCCAAATATAATACCCTTGTGTCTGTAAAAATACTTTCGTCCTTCCACTCCACATCTCATACTTTAAACCATTCTGAACATTAAACAATGGTACTCCATTCTCAGAATAATCCATGATCTCCTTCTAGTGGTTAAACGTATTTTTGAAGGAACCCGCTATGATACCAATTGTTGGATTACTGAGAAGAGGGGTGGGTGAATATGTAATAGAGAAATTTAATCATTTTTAATCACAAAATGCAAGTGTTATATCAATGTAGCATTATCATCCAATAGTTTCAGAGTAAATGAACAATGAACAAATGAGAAATCATACACATACACAGTACACCGATGTTTTTACGTGGAAGCCCAAAGTGGGAGAAAACCACAAAATGTTTTTTCTTATATGTCTTTAAAAATTACATTCATTGGAAGCACCAACTTCCTTTGTTTTCCAGCTGCAATTGGAAGGAGGCTACAACTTGAGGGAAGCTCCAACTCTTCAATTCTCTGGTTACAACCCCCCCTATGTTCTCCGGATACAACTAGAAGGTGGATACAACCACCTATCATTGCCCTTCCCAACCACCCTGAAATATAAGTAGAATGATGGAACCAATGTCACACTATCACTGTGAGATATATTGTTGTAAACCTACACCAAACAACCTGTAACAACCTGTACCAATAACCTGTGCTAACATGTACCATCAACCTGTACCTCATCAATTTCATCATCCAAATCTCATTTTTAACTCTGTAATAGATCTAATGTATATGATCTCATACCTGCAAACCTTCCTTAACTTTAACAACAAGAGTATCATTTTCATCAAACTTTACTTTAGTCTCACATGACTAATTTTGGATTAGTCAACAACCCTAACTTGAAATAATCATAACTATGTACATGTAATGAATAAATATATTAAAATAATACACAATTTTCTTCAGTGTCTTTTATGCAATTCCTCCAGGTTTCACTACCTAGAACCTCTCAGAAAAGGATTTATAGCAAAAATGACATACCTTGTTGAATTTTGGTTTATTCTAGAGAGTGAACTTGTAGAGCGTGCCCCACGTGGAATATTTGTTTTATGGACCTGAACATGGTACAAAGAATACTACAGACTGTACTCTAACCAATACATTTTGTCTTACTAAATTTGGATCTGTTATGAATAAGTCATGACGTTTTTACCCAAAACACATGTTTTAGACTAGTTCCAGGACTAGCCACAAACCCTATTTTCCACGGAGTGTAACTCCAAAAATACAACAACCCACAAGACGAAATTTTTATCACACCTACTTGGATATGTTTTCTCAACGGCCTTCGGATTTCTCGGTCTGAATCATTATATAAAAAAAATTATTGTGAAAATGGTGAGATGACCTGTAAATAACATACCTTAGAAAGCATCATCAAAATAATTTATCCTCCCTTGAATTTAGGCCTTCTTTGCTTCACCTTCCCTATGAAATTCACCTTAGATATCCTTTGGTTACCTCAATCATTTTTAGATATTCAATATGCTCAATTGTAATTAAAATGAGAGACCATTGCCTCTTATTTATACTTTTATGTAGCTTCCTCAAGAGGTTACCTTCTAACCATCTTAAACCACTTTCCTTATTTTAGGGCTAACCCATTTTTAACCACTTGTCCACTTAGTAATTTGTCTATTGACTTTATTGTTTAAATAATATATTTTGTATCCACTTTGACTTATAGTACACTCATCACTTCACTTTATTATTTAAATAATTTCTTCTTTGCAACCACTTTGACTACTTTGACCTTTTTGGGCTTCTAGATGACTCATTATGGTTCTCCAACTTCACATGGTCATAACTCTCTAACCGTGAGGAGTTATGTGACATTACACATACCACCAAAAAATGGCATGACATGTACAATCCATCTATAATATTCTTACCTTCAAATATATTAAAACTCATACAATTATACGTCAAACAAACCTGGGTCCATTACCCAAACCTTTGTGCTACCATAATTTGCTACCAGACTTTCTTGAAGGGTTGACATCAATGGCAACCAACCCAAATAATAAACAACTACATGCATTGAAAAAATAATCTCCTTACCTAATAAGAAGACATTTCAAGGTAAACAAAATCATGATAGTTTATCTTGGACCAATTATTATCTTTGGATTAACAACAAAAGTGGGTTACAATGATGTTAGTTTATGACTTCGAAATTATCTACAAAAAAATGAAAAAAAAATATTGTGGTAGATGGACTTTCAAGGAAAGAAAACGACAAAGGGATTATTGTGTGTTATTTCCATTCTGCAATTTGATTGGGTGGAAGAAGCAAGGATAGAATGGAAGCAATACTAGAAGGTATGGAATATCATTCAACAACAATAAGAGGACCCAAGTGCATTAGATAAATTTGCATGGAAGAATGATTTACTATGGTATTAGGATCACCTATATTTATGTAAGAATTTTCAACCCAGATAAAAGATCCTTTTGGAATTTCATAGTTCTCCTATAGGAGGACATTCGAGGTTCTTAAAAATTTACCATAGGATCAAGAAAGATTTTTTTTGGGAAGGTCTTAAAATTGATGTTCAAAATTTTGTGGTTGAATGTGTGGTGTACGAACAAAATAATGGAGAGATAATGAAGACCCTAGGTCTCCTACAACCATTAGCCATAACAAGTTAACATTGGGAATAGGTTTCAATGGATTTTATTACATGTCTACCCAAGTCCAAAGAAAATAATGTCATCATGGTAGTAGTGGATCGACATACAAATTATGCCCATTTTTTCTCTCTTTCTCATCCTTCTAAAGCAAGTACAATGGACACAACATTCATGGAAATAATTTGGAATCTACATGGAATCCCCAAGATTATTGTAAGTGATAGAGATCCAATTTTCATTGGTAATTTTTGGAGTGAATTATTTTTATGTTTGGGTACTCAATTGGCCCGTAGCTCCTCTTATGATTATCAATCCGATGGGAAAAATGGGATTACAAATAAATGTCTATAAGGGTATCTTCATTGCTTGGCATGTGATAAAAAGACACAA
Organism: Picea engelmannii; assembly: GCA_009831015.1. Taxonomy (NCBI): domain Eukaryota; kingdom Viridiplantae; phylum Streptophyta; class Pinopsida; order Pinales; family Pinaceae; genus Picea; species Picea engelmannii. Next base: position 14,117 of record WSFP011425701.1, read on the forward strand.
TGGGTTTAGTGGTTTCCCTTGACATAATGGTGCAACATGTCCTTCCATACTTCATAAAAAATGTCCCCATTTATGGCACTTTATGGATATAATCCTCCAACCATCACTTCACCCTTGAGAGAGAAAGTGAAGGTTCAAGCAGTGGAGGACCACATAGAGCACCAATAAGAGGTTCTCAAACTATTGAAGGAAAACTTGGCTACAACACAAAATATGATGAAACAACAAGTAGATCAAGATCATACTAAAAGGGAATTTGAAGTGGTGGATTGGGTATTTCTGAGGCTACAACCATACAAATAGATTCCCCTCAAGTAACAAAAGAAGGACAATAAATTAGCACCCAAGTACTATGGTCACTATAAGGTGTTGCATAGGATTGGAAGTATGGATTACAAATTAGATTTTCCCCTATATTCATGTGCACATCGAGTCTTCCATTTTTCTTGCTTAGAAAAGGTAATAGGCAAAAAGATCTTAGTTCAAACTATTTTACTAGAGATTAATGGAGAACGAAAAATCGTACTAGAATTGGAAACAATCCTTGAAATAAGGATCGAGAAGCTGTGAAATCGAGCAATCACTGAATAACTCATAAAGTGGAAGAGCCTACTAGTAGAAGAGCCGACATGGGAAGATGAGTTATTCATGCAGAAACATCCACAACTAATCAAGTGTTAAGGGAAACACTTGTTTGAAAGGGAGGGGCATGTTAAGCCCTAGATAAAGACTCATGTTAAGCCCTAGATATATTGAGTATTACATTTCTATTATTATATTAGTGTTTCTGACTAGACCCTTTAATATTAATTGTAACCTTTGTCTTACACACACACACCAAGGGGACCTACTTTTAAAACATTTCATCTCGTACATTTGTTCTATTGTAAAAGAAGGTTTCCACCTCAAAGAGGCTTCACATTCATTCTTCTTTCATTCTCAGGGAGTGCAGTTACTTTTATTTCTCTTTTTATGCTATTTGGGTGTTTGATGTATAACACTTGTTCTTGTGGTGGACCAACAAAACCCAGGGCATATCAACTTAACTTCGCTCACTGCATTGGGTTCATTAATTTTCCACTAATTAAGAAAGAGAAAATAGAATAATTATTGTCCAGCCAATAAAATGAAGGTCGTCCTCAACTCATTCATGCATCAATAAGCATGCATGCTTACTAATGAAATAGATAAATGCCCCTCACTTTCTTTATTTGAGTCAAGAAAGAGGCTTGCCTTTTGGTGAACAATAAACACAATTGTGGAATACACTCATGAAGGGGAAGTGCTTGCAACTTAAGCACTAGAGTAGTTGGAAGATCAGTTCATACAAACATATATCTCAATCATAAGAGGAAATATATGAAATGGTAAGGAGTTATTAGACATCAAAATTGTGGAAAAAACAAGCGTGAATGCTAAATGTGCTTAGAAAAAATCATGTGTTTGTGAGAAGTTCCATTCTTTGAAACATGTTGGCATTGCAACACACCCATATGTATCTATGGGACCCTTTGAGAAACCCAATCCCATTGTTCCATGTCATGTGATTATTTCTTCCATTGAAAAAACTTACTCTCCTCTCTAATCACATTGAGGAAAGCAAAGAAACACCTTTTGTTGTATCATGCTTCTCCTAATAAAAGGCCAACAAACATCGTCCTTTGTTTCATTCTTAGCGACCATCATATTCAATGTCCTTGATTTTTCCCAAATCAAAATAAATGGGTGCTTAGTAGTCTTAATTCAAGAGATTCATTCCCTTCCAATTAAAGCATAGCATAACCTAATGCAAAAAGAAAAGGGATATCAACTTGTTTTTATGTGAATGGACACACAAGTGATAAACCATTGTCCTAACTAGAGTGACACATCCTTTGAATCGGTTGTGACCTTCCACTATCGCATTGATCCATTTGAATTTGTGCCACCACCATCCCAAGATACTCTCCCTAGTCCTAGCGATTGAAACAATGAACTCTCCTTAGTCCTAGCGATTGCAAGCACAAAGTGCTAAGGAACTTGTGCTCATAGAATATTAGCAACATTATCTTTCTCTTAGTCTTCCTTAATGAGTGTTACATGGCATGGGACTCACTTCACCACCGTTTGAATGAATAATTGGAATGCATTTTGAGGTGGATTAAAACAAGCTCAAGTAAGCTTGGTGGTGTTAGTAGATGTCTCATTTAATATTCACATCCTTCCCATATTTGAATCATGATGAAAATTACTACATTCATTAGTGTAGGTTTGAGTTCTAGGGTCAGAATCATTTAGGTGCATGAGAATTTGTATTTATCACCCTTGGCTCTAAGATTTTAGTGAATTAGATAAGTGTTTGAAAGTGAACAATTGACAAGATGACCTCCACCTTGCTTTCAAAGCCTAGATTAGGCAATTGCCAAGCCTTTGATTAGGGAGCCATTCTCCTTCTCAAAATGCATACTATGTTTTTGGTTTGTCTTAGTTTATGTATGTCGATACATAGAAGGAAAACCCTAGTGCTATTGTTAATGGAATGATGATTTGAGAAGTAATAAAGGCCACTCACACCTTGTACAATGAGATCTAAGTGAAAGTTCTCGTGTCTAATCTAGCAACTTCGTGTGTTTTGGAAAAAAAATATGTTGATCATAGTTTCTTGGATCATTGTTCGGGTCACAAAACTTCACCATATCAATCATAGTTTTCACATGCACACCTTTGCATTTGGGGTCAATTTCCAAGTAATGTAAATTTCACGTTGAAATATGAGGTGATTGAATGTTGGGAAAACAATGTCGATAATTAGATGTTTTTACATCGATAAAACATCGAATTAGAAATAATATGGTTTTAGACATTAGTCAACCGATGTTAACACATGTAGTTGTTGTATCGATGTCTCTTGATCGAAACCAACTCCACTCTTTTTTTTTTAAATTCACCTTAGACCTTTTTTATCTGACATTAAATCGATGTGTTGTCAACATATCAAAGTCTCTTAATCGATGCCAGACACACACTTTTTTTGTTCGATTTAATGGCCTTGGACATTGATTTACCAATGTTAAATCAACATGTCATTGACATAGCAATGTCATGTAATCAACATTGTGTTGTATTTAGTCCCTATGATGTGGCAAGTGTCATGTCAAAAAATCTTGACTTGTAACATTCCTTGTTTTCACATGCTTATGTATAATGTGGTAGGTTTCACGTCAACATGGAACTTGTGACATGGCACATTACAAAAGAGTGTGTCGACATGACCCTTGCCACTTGGAAAGTTACATGTCGACCTTTTGTTGACATGGCACCTACCACATTGCAAGGACTGGATTTCTCTTAGAGGATTAGGTTACAATACATCTAATCAATGTTGGGGTCAAACCTTTAATGTCAATGGGACATTTATTTGATGATAATTTACCCAGATAATATTGGGGTAGCATTGAAACATGATGTTTTATGTTTTTAATTTACAAAAAACTATGAGCATGTGATTTCATTCTTCTAATGGGAGACTAGGTAAATTCACCCAAAGTTCCCTCAATGCCACAGTGCATGCCTTGCATTAACAAATGCTTCCTTGCCTTGATCCAAAATGGATCATTATATAGTTTTTCATCTTGTAATGATCCAAAAGCTTAAAATATCATAAGAAAACATAATTACACACCATGTATATAATGTGAGCATGGAGAACAACTCCACGATAGATAAGTTACACAATAACTCCTTAAATAATAGGAGAGCGTCTTCCACATAACCAAATACATTCATACACCATAATTCAGTTGTCATAATAATGAATACATTATCTATATATATACCTATTCACACCTACACATGAGGCCCCTTTACTATTAGGCCGACCCTGTTACATATATATTTACACATTACATGTACATTTATCCCTATGTATGCCCCCTTTTGGGGTCATATCATATATATTTAACCCTATACCCCCCTTGGGTCATAACATAATACCCTCCAAAAAAAATTGTCCTCAAAGCTTTTCAATTAAAGGCTTCACATGTGATAAAACCAGGTAATATGATTTTCTTATGTTCCTACTTTCTTCTTTCATTTGATGATGATCCATCCATCCAAAATCAATTCTTTTCATTCATAGTCCTTGGTGGCTAGTTGTTGCATAATTTTCTTTCCCTTGATTCCATGTATTATTGTTGAAGCTTCTCCAATTTGTAGTAGATATTGATCTATGCTAATATTTTGTTGAATAATGGTTTTTTGATGCCATATTCCATGAATACTGATGATTATTCCATCTTCTTCCTTGATAGCATCGATATTGATCTTATTGTCTTCCTTGAAATCTTTCCCAATAATGAGGGTGTCGATATGGTTTGACATTTGGCGATTTTTCTCCATTCTGCACACCCATTTCATCTATCTTTTTTTCAGAGACAATGGAATTCTCTATCCTTTTTTCCTGCTTGCTCTAATACCAAATGTAATGATCCAAAAGCTTAAAATATCATAATAGAACTTAAGTACACACCACGTACAAAATGTGAGCGTGGAGAGCAACTCCACGATAGATAAGTTCCACAATAACTCATTAAAGAATATGAGAGTCTCCTCCACATAACCAAATACATTCATGAATCACAATTCGCATGTCACGATAATGAATACATTATATCTATCATAGGTGATTTTAGGGGCAAAATTTTTCTCATGGGCGAAATTAAGGGGTTTCGAATTTTGATGGAGTGAATTTTTTGTGATGGAGAGGGATGGAGGGATTTATTATCATTTGCCCTCAATTTATTTTAATTTTTTTTATAAAGGGTTAGCCCATGGTTTATTTACCTCGAAGAGGAAAAAAAATTATTTTTGCCCCCTAAAATTTGGGCCATAACATTCCATTCGCCCCAATTTTTAGCTATGAAGATTTTTGGAAGAAATTTCGCCCTCCCAATATGGTATAAATTGGGTTTCCTGCAGTCATTCACTCCAATTTCATGTTATAGGTATCTTAATGCGAAGCTGAAATACAAATCCTCTGTAGAGCTTAAATCTCAGTTCATTATTTATCAACAATTGGATATATGCTCTCGTAGAAGCAGGATTTCATGACACAGACTTCCAAAAGAAGATTGAAAGAGCACCCAAAAACCCATTTTTCATAGGTAAGACAAAAGAAAATTATGAAACCCTCAATTTGGGGTTTCTCTTTTGGTTCTTTAAAGATTTGTTTTTTGTCTTTTCGATGGGTTTTTAGAGAAGGTTGCGAGTCTATCTATAACAACAACTATCACTATTGGATGAACTTTATTATGCTCTGGTGTTCTATGCTTCTATTTATACAACTTTGAGATTTTTTTTATGTGGAACCAACGTTGATGTGACTAATGTTAATTTTTAAACTGTGACTGAGATATTACCCGAGGTTTTCTATCAGTGTAGAACAACTTCAATCTGTGAAATTTTGAAAAAATATGTTTTTATTATTGGCAAGGTCCACATTTTCATAACATGTCAGTGTTATGAGATGAAGTTTATCTTGTCATGCTTAAAACTAAAGTTTCTTCTTTCCATTGTATGTTATGATATGCAAAGCTTGTTAGATATGTTACAAAATTAAACTTTGGTGCTTATAGAACTGAGGATTTAGTGATTACCGACATCTTTATATCTTTGTTATTGATCTAAGTTTATTTACATTGTTCTGTACCATGTTCATGTTTATTGTTGTTCAATTAAGATGGTTGATAGAACTTTTCAATTACATTGCATACATAAATTGATTACATTTTATTCAAAATCATTTTTATCCTTGTGCTTAATAGTTCCATGTGTACACTATGATAGCTCTTGGTATCAATTTCTCGCTTGCAAAATTTTGGTAGAATATTGAGTGTAATGTTCTAGACATTGTGTTATTGTATGTTGATTGAAATTTTAACACTGGATGAAGATTGATGATAAGTTAAACATTAGAGCTGGTTAGATGGACTCTCCAATCATTATGTATGAAATTAAACTGCAGAAACTTTGATATGCATAAAATTGGAGTAACCGGGGGTACAGGGGCATGAAATGAAAGGGAAATTGGCCTAGACAAGAATTAGAATCGAGAAACATTCATTACATTAAGTTGGAATATCAAATCATTTATTAATCATGGATTAGTGGAGATAATTTCCATTTACCTGTATAATTGATTTATGCAACTTGAAATTGTTCTGCAAGAGATTGAATGTTTTAAATCAACAAATAAGTAGTCCCAAGTACAAGAAATGTCTAACGGAAAGAAATTTTGAAACAAACAAAAGGGTGTGGACAAATAATGCATACCCCATTTTGTTTTCGACTCTTATATGGGGGCTTGTGAAGTTTCCATTAACATTGTATCATCCTATTGGTTAACAAATTTTCTCATCTCTTTGGATTTGCAAAATACAATCAATGTCACGTATTTTCCTATTATTATCAATTTTGAATGAGAGGAAGAGTAGTTGTTGGTTTAAACAAGTAAAAACTGATACAACCAATGCTATAAATGTGATCACAATCTTCGAACTTGTGCTAGATGTCACAAACATGACACAATATTAGTTGCACCTTGTCAAGCAAAAGTACCTTATTTTTCTAAATATACTTACATCTTCACTGGTTCTTGTTGCTAAAACTAGTGCATTTACACTGAAGGAGAGTTATAAGTTGGTAATAACCATTACTTCTTTTTAAGTATCTGGGACTGCAACTAGAGGTTGTCTTACATGACAAGCCTACTTATTCCATGAATTTATTGTAATGCAGTAGCTAAAACCTTCACGCATTTTTTGGTGTTCCTTCTAATATATCTAATATTAAATCCCAACAATTTATTTGCATCATATTTATATCCAATAAATAATGGCTTCATGCATGCTTCTGCCATGTATGGTTATGAAGCTCATAAACTAGGGTCTGGTTTCACACCTACTGAAGCTAGCCTATCCACCATGTCATTAGCCATTTGCTGCTTTCCAGTGAGATTGATTAATGGATTCTCATGCAAGTCTTTGATTAATGGATTGTAAAATTTTCTAAAATGAAAGTGTGAGGAGGAGAAGATATAACTACCTCATTTCCAACAAAGCACATTACCTTGTTATGAAAATGACACTGCAAATTAATAAATTGATTTTCATACCTTTTAATTCTTTGAAAATTAAGCTACTGTCGCAAGGCGACAACATATTCATTTTGGGATAAGACTCATTTTCAACAAAATTTTAACCACCATTTTTTTACTTCTGGTTCGCTCCTGCGTGTCCATGCCATTGAACCCAAACCCGGTAACAAAAATTTTGAGGATTTGACTTTTTTCCAGCAACATCTTCTTCTTCACTATTTGTATCTTCTTTAATACACCATTGGGAATCCATTAAACTGATTTGTGGCTTTCCACTGAGATTGATCAAGTGTTCTCATTCATAATAAAAACGTCATTTTCAACACGCTGATGATAGTTTATAATCATTGATGTAACTTTGTCAAGGACATGGTTCAACTCATCATCATTAATCCCACAGTAAGTGCATGGGTCTGAGATATTTCTTGGTTGCAATCCTAAGCTATGGACTAAATATGTAGTATCATCCACACCTTCAAAGGGTTGTTCTATTTGTTCTTTAGGCAATACGTGAACCCTTTTGAAACCCACACTAATTTTAACATTATCAAGAGGATGTTGTGTATGCTTTTCCTCATCCTCTTCACTTTTCTTTATTGGAATTGCAATCATGGAGAAAAACATAAGATTTAGTTGTCAAACATATCAGTAGATACCAGTTTTTTTTATCTTCTTCGATACAATGCTAGAAATCCACTAAGCTTGTTGCATCTTTCTCAAGATCAAGACTTGGTTCACTACCATTGATTTCATAATTAATGCAAGTATAAGCAATGCTTGTTGGTTTCCATTATGTTTCACAAATTGATTTATCAATGTCTTACACATCTTAATCTAATGGTTGCTCTGACTATTCTCTGTGAAGAGCCTCATTGCTTGGCATAAGAGTAACATTTTCATTGGATTCTATCATGTATGAGGGTATGGAATTTTCATTTAATCAAAAGTACCAAGCCCTTTATGTACCTCAATGTTGGTGGTATTGATTGTTGAACTCCTCTATCATGGCCTTAGTAAAAATGTACCCTTCACTCAAACCAAAATCATTTATTAGGCATGCTAAGCATTTTCTACCATATTTTAA
>ML864770.1:0-16187 GCA_009831015.1 Picea engelmannii
TGATCCAAATTTTATGAGCATAACAAAATGAATACAGATTATTATCAAAAGATGCTTCACAAAGAATAATAGATATATAGTAAAACTGATTTCTATTCAATAAGGAAATAAGATGAAATTGTAAAATACAACAGAAAACAAGCTTGCTAGAATGGTGGTGGCTTATCTCTGAGAAGAGATGTGACGGTTGCGCTCATTCGTAAGAAAATGATTACAATGAGGCTTTGAAGTCTGTTCTACAATAAACATGAATGTCAAAAACCCTAGACATACAAAAACCTAACCCTAGGAGATGAAGCACCAAAAGTCATGTGGGCCTCGTTTGGGTAAGTTAGTACATCAACCTTCCCGGGGTCATAACTTTTTCATACGATCTATGTTTTAGGCACATGATATCCCATTGGAAAGTGCAACCAAACTTTGTCTCTGAATTGAAACTTATGTGGCACCTGGTGTTGATCATGGAGCTTATTGTACTTTTCATTGGACTTATGTAGGATATCCTGAACCTATTGGCAGATGTGTTGGATCCGCTCAATGAACCGGGTGGCTTTGTCATATTTAGCTGGAGCAGGAGATGCATTGACCTAGGTGACTGTAAGGGGTAGTGCAACATATATGGGAATCAATGGTTGGAATCCCATCCCCACCTAAAATGGGTTGTGGCCGATTGAGCTATGCAAGGCTCGGTTGTAGTTATGTTGGACATAGGGAAAACTCTTATCCCATTTTCGATGGTTCTTGGAATTATACATGCACAGGATATGAACGATCATTCAATTTATGACCTTGGTTTGGCCATCTATATGGGGGTGGAAAGCCATGGATTTGGTGAGCTTTGTGTCTAGCAATGAGTAGAGTCTTGACCAAAATGTGATGAGAAATTGACTGTCCCGATCTGATATAATGGTTTTTGGGATTCCAAAATGTACCTAGACTCATTCAAAGAAGAGTTGGGCAGTGGCCTTTGTTGTGATTCTCTTCTTGTAGGTGACCATAATATCCATCTTACAAAATCAATCAACAACCAAAAAAACACAGTTATTTCCTTGCTTGGTGGATGGGAGGCCCGACATGTTGTCCATTGAGATGGATTCCCATGGCCTGTCAGGAGTAGGAAGAGGGGTGTACAGGCTTTGTTTCTTAGTGGTCGGTTTGGAAATAATGCAAGAAGTGCAAGAATTGATATACTTGTTGACCTCATGTTGAATTTTCATCCAGTATAAATGTTTCTGTAGCATTGCCACTATATTTTTTATGCTGAAGTGTCCTGCCACCCGACTGTAGTGGGATTCCCAGATCAGCTTCACTCGCTCACTTGATGGAAGACATAATGGCCCATATGACACAACAACCCATCCTAAAGATCGAAATTAGAAACAACTATGTTTGCACCCATCCAGAGGTATCATGGCCGTAAGAATCTAGCACCATGGTGAGTGCGACTGGTGGTGGTCAGTTGAGGAAATCAACAATGTGATTGATGCTTTCAGTTTTATACTTGATGTTGAGGTGGAACTTCTGCAAGTATGTGGACCACTTCTAATGGCATCCATTCTACAATTTTCCTTGTGTCTGCATGAACTGCAGTGGCTTATGATCAATGGGGATGACTGTCTCCTTCCCAAGACTGCAATGTCTCCACTGGAAAAAGGATTTCACTATGGAGTACATTTCTTTGTCATAAGTAGAGTAATTATGGAAAACATATGATAGTGTCTCACTATGATAGGCCACAGGGTGGTCATGCTGAGTGAGAATAATGCCCACAACATAGTCTGAATCATATGTCTCAATCTTAAAGGGCTATTGCAGGTATGATAGTGAAATTACTGGAGTTGAGCACAAGCATTGCCTCAAATCATCAGATTCTTGTTGTTGGGATCAGCCCCACACAAATTTATCCTTACCACCACCCCTGATTACTTGGTTGAGAGCCCATGCAATATGGGAGAATCCCAACAAAAACCTCTGGTAGAAATTGTTAAGGCCCAAGAAGATCTAAAGCTCAATGAGTGTGGTTTGGGCTGGCCAATCACAGATGTCTTGGATCTTGGATGGATACACATGTGCACCATGATGATCAATGATGTATCCTAGGTAATGGATCATATCCATGCTGAAGGATCATTTTTCCAAGTTGGTGTATAGCTTGTGCTGCCATAAGGTGTGTAAAACCTGTTGAATATGCTACAAGTGTTCTTCCCAAGTCTTGTTTTAAATGAGAATGTCATCCAAATATACCACTACAAAAGTATTGGTGAATGGGCATAATATATCATCCATAATCCTCATGAAATTGGCTGGAGAAATTTTCAAATCAAAGGGCATGACCAACCATTCAAAAATACATTCCTTTGACTTGAAGGTGGTATTCCACACATCTGTCTATTCTATCGGGACCTAGTGGTAGCCAGACTTCAGATCAATATCACTGAATTATTTCCCCCCCATGAGCTAATAAAGGAGGTCATCGATTCAGGGAATCAGGTACTGGTTTCTTACTGTTGTTTTATTCAGGGTCTGGTAATAAATGCATAGTCATTAGGTTCCATCTTTCTTCTGTACCAGCACGATTGGGCTCCCACAAGGTGATGAGGTGGGATGGATGTGCCCCTTGTGGAGCAGTTCTTAGATCTATCTCTTGATCACATCATTCTCTAATAGAGAGTAGTGGTAGACTATCCCATTAGGTAGCAGTGTGTTGGGGGTCAGATCGATTGGGTGCTTGACCTGACAGTGAAGAGGTACCCCAGTAGGTGAGGATAAGATATCCAAGTATTCTTCCACCACCTTATCCACTTTCTTTTGTTGTGTGGAGAGGACAACTATAGAGACCCTGGATGTGGCTGCGATCTTTCTCTCATTCTGAATCGAATCATGAATAATACAAACTTCCCCATTTGAGATATGACCTTCCTTCATTGCTTGGTAGAGATCAAGGAAATAACACTACGTGGGACTTCCTCGAGTATCCTGTACAATTTCTTGTTCAAAGTAATAATAAAACTACGAGGCCTAGAGTCATATACAACATGGTGTTTCCATAAATATGGTTGTCCCAAAAGAACTTTACAAACTTTGAGAGGGGAAACATCACACAATACCTCATCTTTGAAGAGTTTGATGTTGTATGATAGGTGGCATTGTTGGTTGACGTGAATATCGCTTCCTTGGAGGAGCCATCTAATGGTGTAGGGATTTGGGTGTGCCGTTGTCGGTAGTGTGAGTCGCTTGAAAAAATCTACTGAGATGAGTTTATTCTAGCTACCACTATCAATGATGAAGTGTAGCGGGGTACCCTTCACCCACACCTATGAATGAAAAAGGAGATCGACTTCCTTTGGCTCATCTGGTTCACCGGGTTTGAGCTTGGTGGTAGAAACGATAGAATTGGGTTCTGCGTCAATGATCTGTCTCCCCCTTTCTAGTTCTGACTAAGAGTCGAAACTCACATATGATTCAGAGGATTTCACCTTAGCCACCAACGACTTCTTTGAGCGGAAATCAACAATGTTATGCCAGGGGATCTTATGGAAGTTGCACCACTTCTCGATATATTTCTTTGTCTTTCCAGTGTCCTTCTTTGCTTGCATCCTAGACTAGTTTTCCTAAGGTGGTCCATCTTTTCCATGTCCTTTGTTTTGCAGGTTGGGGCTGCCCTTTCCTGGATTTAGCAGTGAGGGTTTCCTAGGCCCAAATTGTCCTGCCTTTTGTTTGAGATTCTGATCGATTTTGATGGCATATTGGTAGGTCACACCCAAGGATGAGATGTCCAAAAAATCCATTTTGGCCTAGATGTATCTATGCAGACCGTTGTGATACTTAAGCACTAGATGTCGCTCAGAATATTTGATACCCATATTGGTGTGCAAAGTATGGAAGATGTTTGTGAATTCGAGCACTGCTTGGTCTCTTTCCTTCCATAATGTGGTCCATTTTGTGTATAGGTCATCATAACTTCCAACATGATAGTATTGTTCCTTAATCAAATCCATGAAGGACTCCCAGGTGACAGTGAATATAAATAATGAGGGTTCCTCTGTTTCCTTCTACTCACAAAAAGTTTCCCACCAATATTTGACATGGGCAACAACTTTGAGAAGAGAAAAAGTAAACTTTTCTCTATTCGAGAAGTTATGGACAAAGAAATACCCTTCTAGCAGATTCAACCATTTGTCTACAACATTTGCGTCTATATGACCTTCAAATATAGTAATATTGAAGTTGATTTATACCTTGAAGGGGGAGGTGCCTCCATTTGAGGAATATAAGTCTATTGTTGGTAGCCACCGAAGGATTTGTGTAAAACTATCCATCATCTTGTTCCTTTGTTGCGTGAGTGATTCCCCGAGAAATGTTTTGAAGGGATCTCTTGTCCCATCATATTTATTTTCTCCCGACATGAGAGGTCTCTTGGGCATGCAAGAGATTTTTTCGTCAATAGAAACAAGCTTGAGATCCAATTCTTTGTACCCTAACCTCATTGGGGACATGCATTAAGAATGACAAGGAGAAAACTGCTCTGATACCACTAATCCAAATTTTATGAGCATAACGAAATGAATACAGATTATTATCAAAATATGATTAAAAAAAAATAACAGATATACAATAAAATTGGTTTCTATTCAATAAGGAAATAAGCTGAAATTGTAAAATGCAGTGGAAAACAAGCTTGCTAGAATGGTGGCGGCTTATCTCTGAGAAGAAATGTGACGATTGCTCTCATTCACAAGAAGATGATTACAATGAGGATCTGAAGGAATTTTTACAATAAACATAAATTTCAAAAACCTAAACATCCAAAAACCTAACCTTAGGAGATGAAGCGCCAAAAGTCATGTGGGTCCCGTTTGGGTAAGTTAGTACATCAACTTCTCGGGGTTGTAAATTTTGCATATGATATTCATCTTAGGTGAACGGTAGCTTGTTGGAAAGGTATATCTGAGGATCACACATGTTGTTGTTAGACTCTGAATTTGTTTACAATTTAATTGTGTCAATCCCTAAAAACATCGTTCAGGGTCTCAAAATGGCCCCAGATGTCAGGGACCCGAAAACTAGGAAACAAATTGCCAAAATGGAAGCAATCAAAATGATCTAGTTGGAATAGGTGGGAGGCCACCAAAATCCATATGGATCAATTCCTACATACCATTATCAACATATAGGACAAATTTGGGTGAAATCAAAATTGAACAACAAATGTTAAATGCGATTTCTCACCAAAAGGAGAATAATCTCACAAAACAGTTGAAAACCCACTTGCGAAACATGCCAATTTACCTCTCGATTTAGCTATTTTTTCAGAAGGGGAGAAATTCTTATATCATGAACATGGAATTTATCATATTGGATTTCACATCAATCTCCAGGAGGCTCACTACAAATTTAATTTTTGAGCAAGCCGAGAAGAATTTCGAAAAACGTTTGTAAACCCATTTCCAGAATGAACCAAATTTGGTCATTTGCGTGATTTTTACCAAAAAAATGCACGATTTTAAAGATATTGTGGGTTCTTTCCAAGGAAAATTTCTGGTGGCGGAAATTGATTGGCAACGCCGAGAGTGTTTCTTCATTTTATAAATATATGGGAAAATTCATATGTAAAGGAGGGGGGAGAGTCCTTGGAGAAGAGAAAATGATCGTAATATTTTATCATTATTTTTCCTTTGAAGACCTTTTTTTGTTTTTAGATGAATAGGAACTAAGGCTCCACCAACAATTGATAGATCAATATTTTCATGAAACATTGATGCATGAATTTGGGAGTTGGTCTCAAAATATTTGTACAAATTTCTTCTATCAGAGTAATAAAATATATACTCACTTATATTTATCATTGTTTTCTATAAGTTTGAATGAAATATGAGATTTATTTTCAGTCTTTCATTTATTCTTTTATAATTATAGTCTTTTGAAATTTCTTTCTCAAGATTATTATTTTCATTTATTTTGATCTATTTAACTGTGAATTGATTCAGCTTATGCATTATTAAAAGTCTCTTGCATTTGTCAAGATTTCCATATGATCCATATGCAATATCTTTAATGATCTTAATGCATAATTACTTCAACATTTTTTATCATTTATCTACAAACATAAACTGGACTAATTTTATATTATTTTCCTCCTATAGGATAGGATTTTGTTTCAATAATTTTCTACTTGTGACTTAATAGTTGTATGTCTATGGTTACTGTATCACATTTAGGTTAGTTTTAGTTTTATATTTTCTATAAGTTTAAGTTTACTTTCTTTTAGGAACTTAGTTGAGCTTAAATAAAGTCTCCTCTCGAGGAGAAAAACATTTCCATGGCTAACAGATCCCTTAAACTTGTTGGACGTAGCTACACCAAACGATTGTTATTAAACTCAAGAACCTTGTACCAGGTTGATTCCATTATGTTGACGAGTGGTCATTTTCTTCCGTCAACAAATCACTAGAAGGAGGGACAGATTGAGAAATGGCCTCATAGAGTCTTTATTTTTAAATGTATTTAATCACTCCTGGATCCTCTCCAAATTTCTAATTTCGACCATGCTTTTAGTTCATGCCAACCTACTCGAAGCATTCCCCAAGATATAGTCAACTCCTTGTCAAAACTAATATTTGATGGTGAGGGTACAATTTTATCTTTTGGACATATTTGTGAGTTTATTTTAAAATGTGAATGTTTTGCAGTATTTACTTGTAACGATCCTCCTCGTTACGATGACAAACCACTTAAAACAAGTGAACATTTTTTTTTGTTTGTTTTTGTTTTTAAAAGTGTGTGCACGCATGTACAAGGGAAACAAACACATTCGATTCTACGTCGCCACTCGACGAGGAACAAGACACAAACAATGACGAACACAACATGACAACCTAAGACGCACATCAAGTATCTGCATGCAAGGACAACCATCAATTGACAAATAAATAAGACATATACGATGGCTAATAACTCTCCAAACCTTCAAGGCATATACGATGGCTAATAACTCCAAATCATGCATCGTGTAGTTCTCCTCATGCCTTCTCAGTTTCCTCGAAATGTAAGCCATTACTCATTCATCTTGCATCAAGACTCCGCCTAAACCTTCCTTGGATGCATCTACGCGTACCAAGAAGTCCGCATCCATGTCAGGGACATTTAATATCGACGCTGTTGTTAACAATTCCTTAAGCCTCCGAAATGCTTCCGTGCATTTCTCGGTCCAAACAAACTTCTTGTTTTTCTTCTGCAATTCTGTGATCGGATTTGATATCTTCGAAAATCCCTCGACAAACCGTCGATAGTATCCTACTAAACCCATAAAGCTATATACTTCCGTGACATTCGTCGGCATAGTCCATTCCATAATAGCCTCGACCTTGACTGGATCCATGGCGATACCTTCGATGGAGATGACGTACCCTAAGTAGTGAATCCTTGATTGATAAAAAGAGCATTTGGACAACTTCCCATAAAATTTGTTCTCTCGCAGACACTATAGTACCAAGCGCAAGTGCTCTTCATGCTCCTCCTTCGTCCGAGAGTAGATAAAAATATCATCAATGAATACTTGGACGAACTTGTCCAAGTACTCGTGGAACACCCCGTTCATTAAACTCATAAATACCCCTGGGGAGTTTTTCAGTCCAAACGGTAAAATAGTAAACTCGTAGTGTCCAAACCTCATCTTAAAGGCGATCTTAAGGACGTCATCCTCCTTGATCCGCAACTAGTGATACCGTGATTGCAAATCGATCTTGGAGAACACTGTCGCACCCTTCATTTGATTGAACAGATCATCAATTCTCTACAAGGGATACTAATTCTTGATCGTGGCCTTATTTAGTTGATGGTAGTCAATGAAAAGCCTCCACGATCCCTCATTCTTTCGTATGAAAATAACCGATGCACCCCACAGTGACATGCTAGGACGTATTAGTCCCAGGTCCAACAACTCCTTCAGTTGCAATTTTAACTCTTGTAACTCCGGGGTCGACATCCGATAAGGCATTCTTGCTATCAGTTCAGTCCCTAGTTTTAGGTCTATGGTAAACTCCAATTCCCTCTCCAGCAGCATCCCAGGTAACTCCCCCAGAAACACATTTGCAAACTCTCTCACCATTGGAAGGTGATCAAGACCTTCCACTAATCCCTTCTCATTTAACGCAAGGATCACATAAATCTTGCACCCCTTGCGCATACTCTTCCGTAAATGTAAGGAAGAGACAAACCTCAGGGAAACTCCCTGGTTCCATCCTACAATCACACGTCTCTATCCCTCATCATCAATCAATCTCAACCGTTTCGTCTTACAGTTGAGTATCGCCTCATGCGATTCCAACCAATCCATCCCAATTACGACATCATAAGATCCTAATATCATGACGTACAGGTTGGCCCTCATGAAAAACTCTCTCAATTTAAGGGCATAGCCCGTAACCTTTCCTCCAAACTTCTGTTTGGCTCCCGAAGCCATCTTTACAAAGCTAAACTCATCTTGATCGACTGCCTTTACCTTAATCCTTTTTAGAGCTGCACAAGAAATGAAACTCTAAGTAGAACCAGGATCTATCAAAACACTAAGGGTCTGGTCAGCGATGGTACCTGTCGTCTCGAGCACAGTCGACTGGTGGTCTACCTGGCGATTATTCACTACTACATGAATCCGATGGGCCTTGCCCATATCTCCCACTGTAGTGGGTTCGGATGGCCTGGACGCTCTGGTCCTCTCCACAGGACAGTCGCGCTGGTAGTGTGGCTCCCCACATGTCCAACACCCCTTCTTCAGCCCTGTAGTCCTGGTACCCAAAGTAGAAGATGACGTCCCACCGGCCTGGAACCCTGCTCTGTTTTACTGAACAGGCCTAAACTGCTGCTGCTATGGGTGACGCTGCTGCTGATGCTATGGTCCCCGATAAGGTGTCTGATGCTGAGGTGGCGGTTGCTGGGGTGTAGTGAAAGTGGATCCCCTCTGGAAGCCATGATATCTCGGTGTATGTCTTGTTGTTGTCTAGTGCTACGATGTTCCAGATGAACCTTGCCTTATTGGTATCGCTGGATTCCTGGTCTTACCTCAACTGATAAGTTCTTCCTCGGCTATGAGAGCCTTTTGGACAACATCGTGCAAGGTTTGAGGCATAAAAATCCTAACCTTTGCATGCAGGCTATCGTTAAGGCTGAATACGAACCTGTTGACCTTGAGTTTCTCTGTGTTAAGGTGCGGAGCATACCAGAGCAGCTCCATAAAATGTGCCTCGTACTCGGGTACCGTACGACCTCCCTGTCATAAGGCATTGAACTCATTGAGCTGACACTCAATGAATTCCTCTGAAAGGTACCTCTCTTAGAACCATTCCTTGAACAAGTCCCATGACATGTCTTCGACGACCATGTTCAGTTGTGGTAGGAGAGTCTTCCACCATAGAAGGGCTCTCCCCTTTAGTTGAAAGACTGCCATGTGGACCTTCATGTTGGAGGTATAATCAAGAAGTGTGAAGCACATCGCCATGTTCTCCAACCATGCCTCGGCGGCTGTGCCGTCTGGGGCACCAAAGAACTTGGGAAATTTAAATTTCTCGAGTTCATGATGAATGCTACTAGTAATGGTCGGTGTGTGTTGTGGAACCTCAGTAGGTGCCGACGCCCTGGCCTCATCTCTGTCCAAATGGATGATTAGTGCCTCGAACATGCGCTGAAAAGATCTCATCATCCTAACAACATCACCAACTACTATCTGCTCCTGTTCGAGAACCTGCTCATCTCCCTGAGGGTTAGACCCCTCAGGTGTGGATGCTACTGGAGGCATCATGCCTCCTCCCCTAGAACCTCATCGTCTTCCTCCATGACTCCCTCTAACCATGATTACCCACACACACACAATCAACTCGATTAGAAACAGTATAATCAAATCATGTCAACAAAAGTCGTAGCGATCCCAAGTCACGGGTCGAACCTGGCTCTGATACCATATGTAATGATCCTCCTCGTTACGATGAAAAACCACTTAAAACAAGTGAACATTTTTTTTTTGTTTTTGTTTTTAAAAGTGTGTGCATGCGTGTACAAGGGAAACAAACACATTCGATTCTGCATCGCCACCTGACGATGAACAAGACGCAAACAACGATGAACAAAACATGACAACCTAAGACGCACATCAAGTATCTTCATGCAAGGACGACCATCAATTGACAAATAAATAAGACAGACTACCCGCCCATCCTACCCTACAATGGTTAGGACCTCCAAGACACATAAGCAATGCTCAAGCCCAGGTTCCCATCGATTTTAACCATTTAAGGTCTCAGGGCTGGTGACTATTCTGAGGAACATGGAGGTGTCTACATCTCGCCCGACACAATAAGACCAAGCCTACAAGCCAATGATAAAAACATAACCATCAAGATTGCAGTCAACAAGGTTATCTACATTAAGGCAGTTGATGACAGTGAATCAATTAATAACTCATTAAATTACTCATTATGGTAATGCATGGGAGGTGTACTTTTATTAAAATTACCAGGTGAAGACAATTAATGCAGCAATTCTGACCTTCAATTGGTTTAAACTTTAAAATATAAATACAAAATTGCTCGCTATAATCAGGTCTAGTTTATCAAGGTCAACATCCTAACTGCCATGACTTACAACTACTTCTGGCAACCTTTAAATCATAGTTTAATCATGTAACCAATCCATTTAACAATTTAACAGTAAAAACATTTATACCTCTATCAACAGAACCTTATTTGCAATAATAATCATCATTACATGCCCAATATGTCTAATTGTCGAATATCGTTAAGGTACCTTATAAATTAGCCATATAACAATTCATTGCACAGTTCTAAATTGTAAGCAACATCGAAGTACCATCTAAATCAACATTTAAGACATCACTAAACAAGTCTAATTATTGACTGGATTAATAACTAAAAACATGATTAATCATAAATTAAATTCTAACTAGTCTGTCAAGTTATAACTAAACCTCGTTTCATCTAAGTCAATTTGCCTTAACATCTTATTATTTGTTATAAGTATTCTATTTTTTTTAAAATCAAAATCCAATACTTAAGTATGTATATAACAATATCCCAAGGAATAGATTAGGTTCCTCTTAACGATATTTACACAAATTCCTTATCCCACAATAATAATAATATAATTTATTATTATTAATAAAAGTACCTCAAGCTCTAATATAATAACCATTAAAAGTTTAACCACTTCCTAAACAAATGAGGATGTCTAAACAAGTTTCCAAATGATCATATGCTTCATCCATTCTAATCAAAAGTCTACACTATGATAGCTCAAGTACATTACCAGAAGGATAAAAATTAAAATAAAATAAATTATTATTTAAATGAAGAAAAAGGGAACAAGACTAATTAACAACTAGAACCAGTTTTACCCTCTGGCGCAAGAAACCTTACCTTAGCTATTCATTATAATTATGGATCTAAAAACTATGAAGGTAATTAGTACAAATGTTGCCTAACTTATAAAGGAGGTTGAGGTCCAGGAACACCAATTAAAACGTAGAGGTTAAGGCCATTAACAAAGGGTAGAATGCTACAACTGTCAGAAAAAATGAGGTAAGGGAAGGCATGGGTAACATGCCACGGTTTCAACGAAATTTGAGTCTCCTAACAGAACTTCGCCACGCAGCGAAGGTAACCAATAGTAGTAATTAATGGCAAAATCACCAGAAAGGAGATGCCCTAGGAAAAATGCACGGAGGTAATAAAGCACATGCAAATAGAATAATTACCCAATATCAACATGTAACAACAAACTTATTACCCAACAATCAATCACATTCTGAAAAAAGGAAAGGGAAACTGTGGTTATCAGAGGAGATAATTATGAATGCATGGCCGGAGTCCTAGAACAATTCATCCATAAAGTAAATAAAGCAAAATGCAGAGATAAAAAAAAAATAAAAATCGCAGAGATCAGAGTGGTTGAAAACCGTGTGGGTATCCGTCCCCAAGTCGTAGAGAAACACCAACGGAAGGGCACAGAGATTAAGTGGTCAAAATGTGTGAGTATCCTTAGACAAATCGCAGAGAACCTCAACCAAAACTATAGAGATATGTAGCTCGAAACTCAGAGATCTATCTGGTCGAAATCGTGTGGGTATCTTCCCCCAATATGCACAGGAAACACAACCTAGAAACACAGAGTAAGTGGTCAAAATTGAGTGGGTATTCTCCCCCAATTCGCCAAGAGATACCACCCCAAAACACAGAGATATAAAACAAAAAATACAGAGAGTTTGTGTGCGCGAATCTACGTGGGTATTCTCCCCATCATCGAGAATACAAACAACAACAATTTGCAGAGAAAGGTGTTGAATACCATGGGTAACCTCCAAGGAGTTATAACACAAAAATTGTAGAGAAATACCAATAAAAGGGTGCAGAGATGGGTGTTGAATCGAGTAGGATTCCTCCATGGAAAAGCATGGAAAAGAAAACAAAAAAAAACTCAGAAAAATAACGCAGGGATTCCATTTCTACAGAGATTTCAATTTCTACATCTTCGACAATCTTTTCCACATTTTCCCTCAAGGCTCAAACAAATAAAATAAAACACAGAGTCAAAGGTAAATGTCGGTATAACCACAGGGATGAGAAAATTCTTCGTTGCTCCTACATGAAATCGCTCTACAGTATTGGTTGTGTGAAAATTTAATTGAAGTTTAAGGAACTCTAAATGTAACCATGCTATATTTAAATTACCACGCTTGTTATTATGATCGCTTCCTTAGCCAAAAATTCAGAAGTACTAATGTGGTAATGCTGTTATGAAATTTTAAATGTTTTAAAAGTAGGGAATGAAAAAATCGCCTTTACATAACAATCACACCGTTCAATTTTCACCATTTAAGTGATGAGGACACCAGTCAAACCATCAACTAGGCTAGGGAAAAATAAAAAGGGTTCGCTATCAATCTAAACATACAATACATTTACCATCGATATTCCAGTCCCAGCATAAGTCATATTGCAATATACTCTACTAAATAAAGAACATACTGTTGCCTTATCGCCCGCTTCAAAGGACATTCGCGCGCTCCATGCCGATCCCGCTCGTCGACCTTCGAGACCTCACCAATACCTCCCAACCAATCACTAGGGGTACTTTGCTTCCCTCTTAGCCCCTCGAGCCACAAAGGGGCCACACACTATCCAAATGGTATGTCTAACTCCCATCTCACCTCACAAGGCCGAGCTACCACTCCTATCCGAGCTGGGAAATCCAAACTCCCCACAAGTAATTAGTCAAGTCACAAATTCGACAGCGTAACGTTACACTAATAGCCGATCCCATTCTTCCCTCTCTTCCCTTTCTTTTATAGAGTTTTTGAACTTTCATCTTTCCCTAAATCTCATTTACTTTAAGTTTTAATAAAATCTTCTAAAATTTCTCTTTCGTACAAGTGTCATTCATCCCCCACATTTCTCCATTAACTATTTTCTTTAATTTATTAAATTGTCTTATTTCCCTCACCCACCTAGAGTTACTCCTATTTTTACTCCTAGGTGTCCCTAGATTCCCTTATAGGTTTTAAATACTTTCCCTAAAAATGATGTTGCTAATTTAGTTCAATTTAGAAGGTTCTTTATTGCCGATTCTTTACTAAGTTGACCTCTCTTTTTTACCATAAGTTCCCTTATTTCCCTTATTATGTTTCCTCCATTCCTTAGTTTCCTAATTTTTATTAGTTCCTTCTTTCCCCTTTTTATTAGAGCCAAAATGGCAGTTGCGCAAATTAACCTCTTTTCCTTTTTATTAAGAATTTAATATCTTTTACACTTTCACAAGTTAAACAATTAAATTTTTCTTTATAATTTTAAATCCATCGATTTGAATTAAATTCTTACTCTCTTGACTTTACCCCAAAAATTTTATGAAGACTAAAACTATCACTTAAGTGGTTTTTAGTCTAATTTTTTTTTTTTTTTTTTATATAGGGTATTTTTCTTAAGGTTAGGCAAAATTTTACCCCTAGAGAAGTTTTAGACTTAGGACTTAGATTCTGAACTGGTCAACATTTAATTAGGGAGGTTCTTTGAGAATTTCTTAATGTGTTAAATGTCTTAGGGACATCTAGGTTTGTTCCTTCATCATCATCAATGTGACGTGCCCTTCAGGATGCACTACGTGCTCCAAGGGTGCCACTCGCCTCTTTTGTTTCTTTTACACGACGTGCCCTTCAGGATGCACCACGTGCTCCAAGGGTGCCACTCGCTTCTTTTGTTTCTTTTGCGTGACGTGCCCTTCAAGATGCACCATGTGCTCCAAGGGTGCCACTCGCCTCTTGAATGATTGGTAGACATCAATAAACCCTGGAGTCAACACTCCGCCAGGTGAACTTGTGGGAGACTAAGGGCTTCTAAGAAATAATTCCCTCGCATTATTGCGCACCCCTTAGAATCATCATGAGCGACTATCGCAGTCTTCCCTCATGACATCATGGATCCTCTCGAACTAGGTAATTGTTAACCTATAGTTCGAGCCACGGCAGGAGTGCTAGTAGGTTGTGACAGGGATGTTGTCCACACCTCTCCCTCAACCTCTCTGGTAATTGTGTATGGCCCCTTTACTCCATATTTGAGTCTGGTCGGAAAGCTATCATCATCCTACATCATCAACAATCATGTCAGAACATGTCCACATCATATCATCTAATCAAACGTACTAAAATCAAAATAAAACAATCAAACCCCAATAGCACACTCCTGAATCGATCCGGAGTCCAAGGGGTTCCGTCGATGCCTCTGCATCCTCAAGGTCCAAAACCCTGCACACTCAGTAAAACCAAGTCAATAGCACCTATCTATGTCAATGCAGTAAACATCATGTCATTTATCATAACGCATCATAATCAAGGACAAATGTTTTAATATCATAATAGTCTGGATCACTTGCGGGCAAGTGTCCTCAAAGAATAAGTTTTCTCAGTGTGCCAGAGTGGGATGTTACATACACCCCCTCTTGGTCTAAAATTCATCCAGAAGTTTCATAATATAAATGCCGAAATAAGTGTATCACAGTATCATATGTCTATCTATAAAACAAAAGTGGAAATTGCTGGCGCATATCATATGAATCCTCCCAGGTCACCGAGTGCGGACTATAATTGTCCCACTAGACCTTGACCTGGTCTACTGTTCAATGTCGTAATTGTTGAAAATGATGATCTAAGATGTGGACCGGCTCAGCTGTGAGTGCTCCCTCGTCTGATACCTGCAAGGAACTCATGTCAATCACATGTGTAGGATGACTAATGTAATGTCTCAAAACAGATACATGAAAAACATCGTGCATATGCCTCAAGAAATTAGGCAAGGCTAGTCGATAGGCCACAGGCCCCTTTATCTCCACAATCTCGAAAGGTCCCATGAACCTAGGAGAGAGTTTAGCTCCCTTTCCAAACTTGATCAAACTCTTATGTAGTTTAACTCACAAGAAGAGTCGATCACCGAACTCGTAACTACGGTCGACTCAGTGTGCATAGACATAACTCTTCTGTTGATCCTGCGCTTCTTTAATCCTTTGTCTTATGGTTTGCATTTGCTCTTCCATTTCTTGGATTGCTTCTGGTCCCACCAGGACCCTGTCCTCAAGCTGATCCCAACTCAAGGGCGTCCGACATGGTCGCCCATAAAGAAAGTCGAAAGGCACCATTTTAATGGTGCTTTGGTAACTATTGTTGTAAGCAAACTCTACTAGAGGCAAGAATTCTTCCCAACACTTTTGTTGGTCCAGCACGTACATGCGCAACATGTCCTCCAAGGTTTGGTTCATTCATTCGATCTGTCCATCAGTCTCTAGGTGATACGCAGTACTAAAGTTAAGTTGGGTTCCCAAGGCCTCTTGGAAACTCGTCCAAAATCATCCAGTAAACATCGATCCTTGATTGGATATAATCCTCTTAGGCACACCATGCAGCCTCACAATCTCACTGATGAAAACTCTAGCAATGTCAGGTGCCTGATACGTCGTATGCACAGGAATAAAGTGAGAACTCTTCGTCAGAGTGTCTATTACTACAAAAATCGAGTCATGTCTCCTTGCCGTCAGTGGCAATCCAACAATAAAATCCATCGAAATGACCTCCCATTTCAATTTTGGAATAGCATGTGGTTGTAGTAATCCTGCTGGGTGTCTATGTTCAGCCTTTACCT
>WSFP011425716.1:0-22331 GCA_009831015.1 Picea engelmannii
CGGGTGGAACTATACTGACAGCAGGGGGTCCAACTTCACCCTTTGGACAAAATATACCTCCTGAATTGGCCCAGTATTGGACTCAACTTTTACAAAATTTTCCTCAGAGTGCTGGGGGGCAACAAGTTGTCCCTACAGTTGGCCAACCTTATCCAGGGGTAACTAATCCTATTTGGGGTTCGAATCAAACTACTCAACCCCAGGTCCCTGCTTAGACTCAAGGTTATAATCCTTGGGGTTACTATCCTACCCGCCCACCACCGAATCAACGAGGAGCTTCCCTTTATGGAAAGTTTGCTTATGCTCCTACTGGTTTTCCGATAGGGCTTCCACCCCAAAGCCACCAGTACTCGCAAGTAAACCGACAGTTGTTATTTCTTGCTACCTTGGATTTGCCAGATTTGTCTAGGATCCTGAATGATCCTATTCGTCACTCTCCTCAATGGCCTGCTATCCCTGCCAAACTTCCATCGTATATTCTGAAATTCGATGGCAAGCCGGGAGAGGACCCAAATAATCATGTCATGACTTTTCACTTATGGTGTTCGTCCAACTCTCTGATGGATGACTCCATTCGTCTTCATCTTTTTCAACGAACCCTTACCGGTTCGGCTGCGAAGTGGTATATTGAACTGCCACGAGGTTTCTTTTCTGACTTCAACACCTTGGCCATGGCCTTTCTCACACATTACTAGTTACCAATCCATTATGATACTAGGACTGAGATCCTAACATCTTTCAAACAAACAAAAGGTACTCACATCTCAGATCATATACATGAGTGGAGACATAGACAACGTCTCATCAAACTTGAACTCCCTGATCAGTTACTGGCAGAGTGGTTCACGAAATCTTTTGTGAACGAAATTGGAAAAGACATTGCTATGGGTGATGTTGTTACAGAGGAGCAGGCTATAAGTTGATCTCAATATCTTGATCTCGTTTATTCGCAAATGGGAACACTCTACGATTTACTGCCCGAACTACCTCGTCCTGGTACTTCCAGCACTTCTACTGCTCCCGCTGCCTCGCATGCGGCTGATGGTGTGATTGGGACTGCTCATACCCACTCACATTCTGTTTCAACCACAACCCCTAAACCCACCTCTTCTAATGTTCAGAATTCCCCGTCTCCTGCTCCTCCCACCGGTAAAACCTCGGAAGTAAACGTTGTTCAATCTACACCGACCGGTAAAAATAAATCAAAGAAAGGGAGAGGCAAGAATAAGGGGGGTAAAAATAATAATCCAACCAAACAAACTACAAATGCTCCTATTGAAGAGCAGGATAAATGAAAACCATGGTATCCTTGCCTTATCTGCGGTGACGATCACTATACAAAGAATTGTCGTCGACGTGCCGAAGTTTCTAAGTTCCTTCAAGGAATGCCAAAACCACCTACGTCGGTTGTCTTGTCTCAACCTTTCCCGTCTCAGTAACATGCCTCGTTGGTCATTCACGACCAACCTTCTACTTCCACCACATCATATGTTTTGATGTGCACCGGTGATTCTAAGAAGAATGACGTTGCAATCGCAACTAGAGCTAAAGACTATACTCCTTCTAAGGAGAAGGTTGATGATCTACCTCCTGATCTGGTATAAGCCTCTCCACCGAATCCACCTACAAACGGTCCTCTTCATCTCGAACGACCGAGTCTTGATACAGTCCTACGACCCCCTAAAGGTGTTGTTCACAAGTTGAATTTCAATCCTCACGCTCGTGCGGCCCAGAACTACAGTATTGTGGAAGATCTGGCCCAAGCACCTTCAACGATGTCTGCCCTTGAAGTCCTTCAGTCTTTTCCTACGCAACGAAAGGCTCTGTTGAAAGCTATAGGTGGAATCGATCCTACAGATTCGAACTTGATAGTCTTTGACTTGGATGAACATGTTCCAAGGTTACCTCCTCAGCTTGCTTTTCAGATACAAGTTATTGTCGCTGACAAGAGCATTTGTCGTACAGTTGTTGATGAGGGGGCCTCTACGTGTGTAATGTCTCTTACTTGTTGGAAAGCCATTGGCTCTCCTCCGTTAATGGAATCACAAAATACTCTGAAAGCCTTTAATGGATCTGGTTTTAAGCCTTACGACGTTCTTTCCTCGTTGCATGTCACTTTAGAAGGTAAGACCATCCAAGTTGAAGTGGAAGTTTTCGATGCTCCCTTAGATTATAACCTTCTTCTTGGTCGTAGCTGGGTAGATTCTATGCGCGTTGTTGTGTCAACACTTTTCCGTGTCCTACGATTTCCTCACCAGGGAAAAGTTGTTACAGTTGATCAACTTGCCTTCTTTAATTCTGATACTCGCACGGGGAACGTACCGTTCATAGCTAAAACCCCACCAGGTTACGAGAATGTTGGAGTCGGTCTTTTAAAAGACTCTTCGTTAATGGGTACTTTTCCCATACCACCACCACCCGATATTCTACACCCATCAGTTGCTTCGATCAATATGATCTCCGCTGTACCTCATGAACTTCCCGTGTCTTTTGACCCTTGGATAGTCCCTGATCCTGGAGATCATGCTCGTTTCGGCGACGTTATGTCGTTAAGTCCAGTTGAGTCTGCTTATCATGCGATTCAATCAGCAACACTTTCTACACCTTCTCTTGAGGAGTTGTCTCCTGATCCTTTTCACGTTATCTTTCCCACTGATGAGATGATCATGTCCGTCATGGTTGATACACCTTGGGATGATGGGCATCATCGTTCCATCCTGTTTCTGGAACAGCACACCCTCAAGAACTACCAACGGATTTCGACTCCGTCGACCATTGTTGTTACAATGACCGTTCCCAGATCTACACATGATGTGTTTGCGAAAGGGAACCTCAGTAATATTTCTCCCACGATACCCATTGATATTTCAATTAAACCTGGGATAGTTGAAAATGTTCACATTGGAGCTTCGTGTTCTCCAGAGGAAATTGTTACCTATACTGCTTTGTTCAAGGAATTTCGTGATGTTTTTGCCTGGAGTTACGAAGAGATGCCAGGTATCGACCCGTCTATCATTGTGCATGAGATAAAAACGTACCCTGGAGTTAAACCAGTACAGCAGGGCCTCCGTCCTGTCCATCCACGTAAAGCGGCAGCCATTAAACTTGAGGTTGAAAAACTTCTTAAAGCTGGTTTTATTTATCTCGTGGCTTTGACAGAATGGGTTTCCAACCCTGTACCGATTGATAAGAAAGGTGGTAGTATACGTGTCTGCGTCGATTATCGAGATATTAACAAAGCCTGTCCCAAGGATAACTTTCCAACCCCTTTCGTCCACCAGATCGTCGATGATTGTGCCGATAGTGAGATCCTTTCCCTCATGGATGGATTTTCTGGTTACAACCAGATTAACATCGCTCCTGAGGACCAACATAAAACTACTTTTATTTGTCCTTGGGGTACTTTCGCCTACAGAAAACTTCCCTTCGGTCTTAAGAACGCAGGTGCCACATTTCAAAGTGCCATGTCTTATGCGTTTCACGATATAAATCATATCGTTCAGCCTTATTTGGATGATTTTCCAGCTCATTCCTTACGCCGAGTCGATCACCCCAATCATCTCCGAGCAATTTTCGTTCGTTGTCGGTTCTATCGCATTCGTCTAAATCATCATAAATGTGTCTTTTTCGTAGAGTCCGGCCGTCTTCTCAGTTTCATTGTTTCATGTCAGGGGATCCGGGTAGATACTATTAAGGTTGAGGTGATCCTCAATCTTCCTCCTCCTTCTTCACTACACCAGTTACAAAGTTTGTAGGGGAAAGCAAACTTTCTTCGTCGTTTCGTCCCGAATTACGCCGAAATTACTCGTGGTTTCACACGTCTTTTAAAGAAAGGTTCTAAGTTTGTTTGGGATAAAGTTGCCAACAACGCTTTCGAATCTCTAAAGCTATCCCTAACTAAGGCTCCACTTCTTTTCCCTCCTGATTATAGTCGAGATTACTTTCTTTACCTGGTTGCTTCTAAGTATACCATCGGCATGGTCCTCGTTCAAGAGGATGATAACCATGATGAACATGTTATATATTACTTGAGTAGAAGTCTATCATCAACGGAAATCAAGTACCAACATGTTGAGAAACTAGCTTTGGCTGCGATTCAAGAAGTTCAACGTTTTCATCATTATATTCTCTCCAGAAAAACTACAGTGATTTCACATTGTAACCCCATGCAACATATTGTGACACGTCAATTGTTGGGGGGCAAGTACTCCAAGTGGATTGTCATTCTCCAGGAGTTCGACTTGGAATTCGATCGTGCCACGTCGAAGAAATCCTTGTTTTTTGCTGAGTTAATTTGTGATTTTCCCCACTCTGCCACGGAAAGTGTAGCAGTTGGTTTGTTACCTGATGAATCACTTTTCCTTATCAGTACTAATGACATTTGGTACAGAGATATCATTATATATCTCCAAACTCAAACTTTCTGGCCTTCTTTGTCCAGTAATGAACGATGTCGTATCCGTTATCAGGCTCACCAGTACATTATCCTTGGCGATACTCTTTACCGTCGAGGCATTGACTATGTATTTCGACGTTGTTTGAATTTTGACGAAGTTGAGAAAGCTTTGAATGACTGCCATTCAGGAGCATGTGGCGGTCATATGTCTAGGTATGCTACTGCCCAGAAGATCTTACGTGCAAGATACTTTTGGCCTTCTCTATTCAATGACTGCATTACTGTTGTTCAGAAGTGTCATGCCTGCCAGACCTATCAACAGAAGATTCGGTCGCATCCTGCTCCCCTTCATCCTGTAGTCTCAGTAGGTCCTTTTGCTAAATGGGGCATTGATTTCATGGAATGTCACCCTCACTTGGTCGGGGGGCATGGTTATATTATTGTAGCTGTTGATTATTTTACAAAGTGGGCCGAGGCAATGCCGACATTCGATAATACTGGGAAGACTGCAGCTTTATTTCTTTTCAACCATTTCATCACTCGTTTTGGTGTCCCTCAGGCTATCGTTACCGATCACGGTAGTCATTTTAGGAATTATATGATGTCAGAACTTACAAAGAAGTTGGGCCTTCGTCATGACAGCTCAACACCTTATTATCCACAGGCTAATGGCCAGGTCAAAGATATCAATAAAGTTCTCATAACTATGATTCGACGGATGATAGGAATACATAAGACCAACTGGCACACGATGTTGTTTTCAGCATTGTGGGTGTATCGGACATCTATTAAATCCGCCACGGGATTTACACCCTTTCATTTAGTTTATGGCACGGAAGCCATTCTGCCGATAGAATGTGAAATACCTTCTTTGAAGCTAGCCGTAGAACTCTTACCCAATACTTCTGCAAAAGAAGAATGTCTGTTGTATTTGATGCGATTAGACGAGACATGACGTGATACCACTTTGGTGATAGAAGCCCAAAAGAAACGCGTTAAGGCACAATATGACAAGCATGTCAAGCCTCGTGTTTTCTCTGAAGGTGATCTTGTTCTTCTGTATGAACAAGATAAAGATGTACTAGGAGCCAGGAAATTTGAACCTATGTGGCATGGTCCCTATATTTTCAACAAAGTTTTGGAAAAAGGAGTGTATGAACTAGTTGATTATGATGGTGTACCTTTGAGTGAACCCAGGAATGGGTTGTACTTAAAGAAGTACTATGCATAAGTTATTTGTGCATGAGTACTTGTATTTTTATGTATCATACTGCGTGTGTGTGTTACTTTAGTTTTCCTTTTGACGTTATCTGGTCTCTGCCCTTACGTGACGTTGTGTTTGATTGCCAGATGTTGGAGTATTTACTACCTTATATTGGCTTCGCCGACGGTGCTAGCCGTAGTACTCGGAACTTAGCTTCCGCTGCATGGGCAATCTATGCCCCGAAAAACTAACTCATATCTCTACGAGGTATATGTCTCGGCCGAGCAACCAACAACATCGCAGAGTATAGCGTCATTGTTGAACTATTGGTGGATGCTATTTCTCTTGGAATTCATCATTTGGTTGTCCGACTTGACTCGCAGATGGTAGTACTACAGCTCAGTAATGTATACTCTATTCGAAGTCCTACTCTATTAAGGATATATTTGTGAATTCGTCTCTTGGAACGATATTTTTATCACATTGAATATCAACACATTCCTAGATGTCTTAATACATTGACAGATGCTTTAGCTAATTATGTATTAGACATGCATTTGAACAATTTATAAATCAAACACATTAAAATATACACAATGTAAAGTAAGCCGGTAGAAGTCGTGTATATATATATAACGATCAAAGTTTGTTTTTTACAAAATGATTGTCCGAAGACCAAAATATCAAAAAATTTGAAGCTCATGGCTTCTACAAAATGACATCACTAATGATGTTCACGATAACAGACTAATGTCCTAGCAACTCTGTGGAGCAAGCGACCCATATATGCAGAGACTCCCACAGTGTGACGCTGATCGCGTCGTGGAATATCCTCTAGGGGCATATCTGGAACATCGGCCATAAGGCCCTCTAAATTCTGCTCCACTGTCAAATAGTCCTCGGTGTACTGTGGAACTGCTACTGTTGCCTCTCCTCAACGCTGAATAGGAGAACTACCAGCAGGTCTATATGCTCAGACGTCTGTGTTATCAACAAAATTTTGGTGTTAGTCTTCAGATAATTCTATAAACAAAAAACATTTAAATATATCAAAAATACAAAAACATTTAAAAAATCAAAAAATTGGTGTATTTCTTACCGAGGTCTCCCCACTGTGCATCCTCAGGCAGTGCAAGGTCAGGATCACCATGGAAATCTAAGCTAGCATATGTGTAATCCTCTATCATCAGCACCTGGCCTTGAAGCCAGTCGAAGAAAGTATCGTCATACCTGACGATAGGCCCTGCCACATGTCGGGCCATGAGTTGGCACCATCGTAACATCCTTGGGTCCCTGGGACCCGGAAAGTGCCACTCAGCCTGAAGCCTAAACACTGGGACCCTCTCGCAGAAGAAGGACACTAACAGAGATCCATACCTGAACTGTTTTAGATCTCCATGCCTGCATTTGGTCAGTTGTTTTTTAAGACTGCGTAGAACTGCATCAGCCCAGTTGAATACCCGGGGCTGAGTACACTCGATGGCATACTAAAAATAGCTCTGCAGAGCCATATGTGGGGCAGCACTTCCTGCCATCCAAGCGATAGTGAAGAGAATGGTACGGAGAGTTATATCAGTCACTCCCCAAATGGCCACCTTCCCTTTCTGTCATTCAGCCTCAGGTACGCAGTACTGCCTGCAATACTCGCTCATTTTTAAACCACCCCTTCGGCTACCGGTCAAACTGACATAAGATCCTCGTCTGGACAACCCAGTCAAGAAATAGATATCCTCGATGTCTATAGTCAAGGTATGAGCTCCCACGATGAAGACTTGTTGATCCGAGTCCCACATTCGGATCAAGTACTCTAGCAATCGAACTTGGGCTCTCATGCCCGGAATTCAGAAATATTTCAGGAGACCGCAATCTCTTAAAGTAGCAATGGTTTGAGGGTGATTTTTGGTGTTTGTATTATCTTCCTCGTGTTCCTGTTCTCTCCATTCGAGCACCATAATTATGGTTATTAACCTGCATGGCAAACATATGAAGATAGTTAATAATCTTAAACATGGGAAAAATTCATTTTGTTGGCTAAACGTTGCATAAAATTTTGAACTTTGTGTTGTTCGCAGGTGGCCTATGGCACACAGTGTGAACTTCTTGCACTCTGCCTTAGGCCCACCTGCGAGAATGAAGCATTCTCGCAGGTCCCGTATGGGCAGCCTGCGAGAATCCTTCTACACGCATAGGGTTTCAAAAACTAACTTAAAACTTGAAATTTAACCAATGAAATTATGAATTTAAACCATGAAAAGCTATAGAATGGAGAACTTACCAATATGATCCAGACGGCTCGTGGAATGATGCCCTGAAGCTCCCGAAAATCGACGATGAAGGTCGAAGGTAAAATGGAAGTTTTTGCACTCAAATGGTAAAAGGGTAAAATGACATGGTAAAATGTGTTATGGGTTTGTTTTAATTACTTTTTTACTATGTCAAAAGTGGATTTTTTATATTTAGTCATTATTTAACCCTAATTGCTAATGAGGAAATGAGTGAAATACATTGCAGGTATGAACATGGAGGGTCATGGATGATTTTTTCTATGGTGTGGTATATTTGTGTTTGTTTTCTATGGTTTTGCTATAAAACCTCGAGCGCCTTTTATCCATTCTTGTGCTTGTCAAAAACATAAGAACGTGATCGAGAGTTGTTTTATCCCTTTTCCGGGCTCACTGTGGTCACACGAAAAAGGAACCCCCCTGGAGTTATCTTTAAGATCTTTTCAAACTCTCTAAACAGGAAAAGATTGCCGAGCGACCTTGCTATTTTCACGCTCGATAAAGTATTTGAAGTATGCGTCCTTCAAGCGATAATTTAACCCTTTTTCGGTCTCGTTGGACTATTGTACGAAAAAGGAACTGAGAGATTTCTCTTTTTAAGTGTTTTTCCAAACTCTATAATCTTGAAAAACCTCCAAGTTTACTATCTCTCGACTCGTTAAACAAACATTGACAGACCCGTAATGGGACCGAACCACTCCTTCCTAGGGTTCGTTAAAAATACTCTGAGGGACTCGTCCGAAGGATGAGCTTATATCAACAAGCATATGTGATCCTCTTCAAGCTTGCGTAAAAATAAAGAGGTACTTGCCAGAAATGGTGGGGGAAAATTTGGGAAAGGGATATATTTCATCTTTACATTAATTGGCAGTACGTGTCGCTCTTGAACATGACACTCCCTATTCATCATCTAAGGCTAGTTTGGGTAATCCATTTGTTTCTCATTCGATTTGATAACAAGGTCTTTCCATGTGTTGTATTTGAGTCAATGTTGCCAAATCATTGGTCGTGTCGTTCATATGTTCAAGAGCAGTCCGTTTGAAACCTCTATTTGAGTCGACCATCTGCAGTTATCCATTCTTTTCGTGTCGGCCTTCCCTGTGTCTAAAGTCCAATTGTTACATGCTCTGTTTCACTTTCAAACTCTGTTACTCATTTCGTGTCATTGATGGGGGATACATCAAGGCCCTCCTATGACGAGTCTTGTTCCATCGACATAAGCACATTATCCGGGATTAAGACTTAGAAATCATTCAATACCTTGGAGCTTGCATGCCTCAATGGCAAGTTTCCTCGCTTTCGACAATGGGTTTATATCATTGACCCCTGATCGAAAGATTATGTTGATTGTTCGACATCAGCTCATTTATTCACAATCGATGGATTGTACTTTAGTACCTTGGGAATCATTGACATCAATGGTGATTTACCTCGCACTTGTTAACGGTTGCATCAATGACCGGTAATCAAGTGGTTTCTACCATGTTTGACTTCGACACATGTAATCACATGGCCAGATTCGTACTTTGGGCGATGAGGTTGAAGACCCTGGATATTATCTTTGTGATCCAGGTTGCGATGGAGTATGTGTAATTTGCGACACATAGATCCACTGTGTATGTTTCGTGGCTATGTTGTCTTGACTGAAAATTTGTCGCATAGATCCATAGTGTATTCAGGTGGCTATGCTATATTATGACTGCATGGATCCACAGTGTATGATTGGTGGCCATGATATTTGTTTATGATGTCATCAATCTATGATCTGAGTATGGTAATTCCTACCTCAGAAGGGATACATATTATATTCTGTTGATGCTTAGATGTTTGCAGGTTTTCGATTAGATGTGCTCTTGGTTCTTGACACACATATGCAGCTTACAAAGTCCGTTGATTGTCACTGATTCCACTCTCAGAATTTGGGGGGCATTCTGTTATCCAAAATTTTGGTCATTGTGATGATGTTATGATGATGTCATGATGATGGAAAATCAAGCTCTTCAATAAGAATACTTTCCAGAGAAAAGTTGCACTTGTCTTCTTCTTGAAACTATATTTTTCAAGAAGTTCGCAGGCTGCCTATATACTTGCCTGCGAGAATGCCTGATTCTCGCAGGCTGCATTAAACTAGGGTGCGAATGGTTCACACTGTAATAACTGCTAGGGTGCGAACATCTTCTTAAAGAGGAAAAATATGAAGTTCTTGAGCCTTCTAGAAGATAATCTTCGAAAAGAATGAGTTGGCTAACGAATGGTTGTTCAAGTGCTGGCATTTCAAATATCTTGGGATCATTTCCTATCCAAGTAACTAAATTATCTTCTCCTATATATTGAGGAGATGGCTCATGGAAAAGGTTAGAAGCAAGCTAGCAAGAGATTGATTGGAGAATTGTTGAAAGCCTGTATGAAGGACTGATACTACAGCAACAAGAGAGTACAGCAAGGTCATCACAAGTGGTTGATTTTCTTCATGCATGAGCAAGTGTGTGTGTCAGAACTAGGAGCCATCGAAAGGAGACCTATGACATCAAGGCTAAGGTTGTAAGTTTCACTTTCAATTAATTCAATACAGTAATATGTCCCTTTCCCATAAAGATGATGTCACTTTATTACATAATTCCTTGATCATATGTATAGACTAGCTATTGAATATATTAATCTCCCTTTACTTCGATTGGTTTGGACTGTTGTGATCTAAACGGTGCAAGAGCATTGGAGAAAAGCTTGGAACAACAGAGACCTAAAGAAAGCATTCATAAGGTATGTCTATAATCCTTATCTCTTAGTTTACTCAATAGGCTAGATCTAGGGAAAGAGTAGTATTCTGTCCTGTTTTGTTCTAGATCCAGGTGGATCTAGGGAGATCGGTTCGTGTTCGCACTTATAGATTAATCCTGAAACAGATTTTTCAAACATCATGTCACAAGGCATGGGTATTATGTTGGCATGCCTAGTGTCGCTCCTTGATTTCTCTATAAATTCCAGGAGCTTTGTGAGAAATTCTTTATATATGTCGACCTCGTATTCCCTAGAATTTCGGTTCGATAAGTTCATCTTGGCGAAGTCCCGTTCAAAAATTATTTATCATCTGTGGACGCCTTGAGTTCATTATGCTTTTTCAATTATGGGATCCCCTTCAAACACAAGATGAGGTCTACAAGGCAGTTGGAGTGCCAGGTCTCAGCCCCAGCGTGCCTAGAACTCTTTCTTGTTGGCTTCTTGTGTTATTGAGGCTCCAACGAGAGGTACCGGTATATTCTCGAAGGCAGTGCCAACAACCATGGAGGAACTTGGGATGGTCACAGATACGTCTGAAAGAGCCATGCTAGAGATTGTGCCTTCTCCAGGTCTGAAACCGTGGAGAAGAGGAAGGCCTAGGAAGAAATCTCGAGAAGGAGAGGAGGACCCCCCCAAGGCCGGACTGAGTGCATG
Organism: Picea engelmannii; assembly: GCA_009831015.1. NCBI lineage: Eukaryota > Viridiplantae > Streptophyta > Pinopsida > Pinales > Pinaceae > Picea > Picea engelmannii. The sequence continues at coordinate 11,315 of WSFP011425716.1, forward strand.
TCCAACCCTTGAGGAGTCTGTGATTCTTACCAACTGTTCAGATTTGGTCGAGAACGCTAGCAATGAAGGTAGGAGAATAAAAGGGAGGGCATAAGCATCGAGTAATCCTGTCGAAAAATACGCTCAGCAATTAGAGCGAGCTCAACTTGCAATAGTCGAGCTTTACCAAGATAATAGAGAACTGCAACATGAGTTGGTGGTGAAAAACCAGGGGATACTATTGTCGCAAGGTTGTGCATGAAGCACCGTTTGGCTGCAAAGATGACTTCGAGAAGCACAAGACACAATTTTGCAGTTGCGCAAGGCGCAGCTAATGGCAGCGACAATGGAGCATAAGACATCACAAAGTGCGAAAGACAATTTGAGAGAGGACCAGTGCACAAGAGACACATAATTGGCGGGTTCTCACTCTGTATTCTTGGAAGTGTTGCTTAATACCTCTTCATATTTCTTCTTTTGTAAAATTTTGTAATCTTATGGCGACCGGGTCGGTTAGCCGAGTCGTCGGGGTTGTCTATTCATATGTAAACCAGGATTGGCAGAAGTTTTGATCATGTATATAAAAAGAAAAGAAGGTGTTTGAATGTACCATGCTTCTTTCATATGTGAATCAAACATGTATTCTTATTCAGGTCTTTCACGTAAATTATTATATTTTTTTGGGATCATGGTTATTACGTCATGAGTCTGTTAATGCTTTTCTTTGTAAAATCTTTGATATCAATTAATACTTCCGTGGAATTATCGACTTTGGTTATTGAAAATATTTAATCATGGAAAGGCATTCAGCTAGTGGATAAGAATCATACTTAGATTCTCACTTGCACCGAGATTTGTTGAGAAAATACTAGAGGCCACCATTGTCGATACGGGGTGGCATCAAAGTAATTATCATGTTAGGGAAACAATTAGTTTTCCCTCACCGATACCGAACTTGTTTCGGGAGTTTGGCAGTCAGCAGTGACACTTTTATCTATGCGCGGTGCTTACAATCACACTTTTTTGTCGAACCTGAAAAGATCGTACTTCGGTGAAATCCTTTCCAAGGTTGTCCATAAGAAAGAAACACTTCTATCGTCCGACTTCAACGAAGGTCGACATTTGACTACTTTGACTTCCCAAAATGATTTTCACCACCTTAATCTTTCATCGGTGCTGAACTTCTCAAGTGAGTCGGGAGAATTATGGGTCATTGATTCCTTGATCAGTCATTGTGTCTCTTAAGATGGTTCTTTGTTGTATGTTCAAGAGAAACTTAATACATGGAACATATAATATAATCGGATTATCAGTTTCAAACCAAGGTGAAAACAATCAAAGGTAGAAAATAAAGTGGTACCCAAAAGGAAATGGTCACTGAACTTTTAGGGTGTGTTGAGCACTCAACATACCAGTCATTAAGGTGTATCATTAACAAATGCAAGACAACCTACCAATAATGAAAGTAGGTATCAAGGAATTGAGTACATTATTACAAGTGTGAATAAAGGTGTCGAGGTTGAGCACTCTAAGAATCCATTGATCAGGAGACATTGATGTATTCCCAACTATCGATGGTGGGAGAACCTGCCACTAATGATTGCAAGCCTCTAGGTACTCATGGGACTCGAGGTCTCATTTCCAGAATAGATGGGTTTAATTTGTTGGAAGGAGACCCACTAAAAGGAGAGCATTGAGGCATCTCTCATCATTCAACATGAGGTACAAAGCAGGAGTTTGATGATTTGGATGAAGAACATGTTCACAAAACAACAACCCTGTGTGTCTCTTGCGTGTGCCAGTTGCAAGAGGGACACGAAAAAATACCTATGAATAATAGCTAACAAGGAAAATTGTTGACAAAGGTGAGGAAACCAACAATAAGGATAATGCCATCCAAGACACTACACAAATCCCAATGTGTGAATAGATTTCTTGTTGTCAAACACAAGGGAAACCCCCCAGTCAGAAACCAATGATGAAATGTTGACTTTTGTGTTCAAGGTTACCTACCAATGATGAAAGTAGAACCAGGGTGCATTATAGGACTACAAATTCATGTAATTCTGATACATACTGAGGGTATGGCCAACATGCAAAGTCATGAGTTCTGAGGAATTGTTGACATAGGTTGATAGACATCCTTTGACCAAGAGCATGAGACATATGGAAAACTCTGGCAGCATAGACTTAATGATGAAACTTTGTGATGCAGGAGGCACCAATCAAACTCTCCATAGGGACCAAAAGAGTAACCAGTCAGAGGAGTAAACTCTAAGTAACGAGCTCAGCTTCCTAAGCTCATGCTAAACCCAAAATTTTGATGACATGTGGACTTGAAAGTTTTATGCTATGTTCAAAGGCAACATAATTACTACCAATATAAGATAATATTCCTTTCCCTCCCGTATTTTTTTGTTTTTTCATAGTCAAATGAATTTTATGATGTAGAGGAGGAAACGAGTGTCGCAAGTAAGCAACTAGTTCTAGCAGTGGAACATACCTATGCTCAATGCAAGGAGGTGCATGTGGAAGATGGACACTCGGGGGAATGTTTCCTCTTGGGTGTAGGGTGTCAATATGCAAAGGATATAAACAAGGCTCTACTTGGCTGATGATGCAAACTGCTGAGGTGATAGGCTTATAATGCGAAAGTGAGAACCAACAATAGACTCAATACTGCAAGAAATGGAATGAGATTCCATTACAAATTAACACCAAAACATTTCCTTTTTCGTAATCTTAGTCTAATTGGTTTTAAAAAGGGGTAACTTACACCAAATAGATGTCCTTTCAAATCCAATTTACGAGTGTGAAAGAGACAAGTTTACTTGGAATTTTTTTCTCTTTTTGAGAGAGTCGGAAAAGAGCTTAAACCATACTCGTTGGGAGTCCTTCTAGGTATAGGTCAGCATGCTTATGAGTAAGAAATGAGGTTCAAATGTGAAGTCATGTATTAAATAGAAGGGACTGCCCATCCTACGAACAAAAATCTCTATATGGGCACCGAATGGAGTAGGGGATCTAACTAGGGTACCCATGTTTGGTAAGTCTCTACCATTCAATAATGACACTTCTAGTTTCAGATAGAAGGTTATGTGTCACTACTAAATGAGGTCGTACCTAAGGCATATGAGTTGTATTCATAGGATGATGCAAGTGTGAAAAATGGATTGATGACCTATCCTATATGTTGTTTGATGAAAATACCTATCCAAAGTTACGAACAAGAGACATGGCACTAAAAACTACAAGAATCCCTAGCTAAAACCACCAAAAACAAATCCATCCATTGTTGTATTAGTCCATTAGGCAAAAATATTAGAAAAAACTATGCAAAGTAGGTAAAAAATTTCTACAAATAGTAAAAAAAGCAATTTTACTATACCATTTGTATTTTTTACCCAAATAGTGCATTTTGGACGAAATTGCCCCCAAATTTCAACTGTTGATTGCGGGAGACAAGAGAGACAGAATCAACAACCGTATGGACTAGGTAATTCATATTTCTCCTCTCTTTATTTATAGTGTATTAAAAGTTTCAATTAGGTCTCCTTTTTTGAGCATTTTACGGCGCAACTTAGAAACTAAGGTATGTGCGGGCTATAGATTATCGGGTCCCGTATACACATACCTATACTCAATTGCTTGAAAAATAGCCAGCATATAAGAATCCCTATACACTACTGTGTAAACTGTATCTCGCATACATGTTCGTGGATAAGGTTTTTAATATGTTGGTAACTCAAAAAATGGTTTGAATCTTGCAAGATGGTGATAGAATGGAGAGAAAGAGAGCATGACGAGTTGGATGCTACGGTGGAGAGAGATCTAGGGGGGCATATGGCCTTAAAAATATGTGGGCTATGCAATTTTTAGGCTCTCAAAGGTATGAGGGATCAAGAGAGATTGCATCAGCTACTAGTGAACTACTGGGATCCAGATACTGAGACCTTCAACCTTGATGAAAAACCATTGAGGATTGAAGTTTAGGACATCTAATTCTTGATAGGATTGTCACATAGGGGTGAGGTGGTCAACCTCAAATCCTGAGGAGCTATGAGTGGCATGAATAGAGAGGATTACATATCCACTCATTGCATTGCAGAGACTAAGAAGGTAGGGACCCAACTCCCGATCAGAGTGATCAACAATCTCAGTCTCAATATTGTTGTCCTAGTGTTGACACGAATCACAGGGTCGGTCTATTTTCACCAAGAATTGAGGCCACTTATGTTCTATTCAGTGGAGTGCTTGCGACCCATGGTTTAAGACTGGTGCACCTCACTACTGGCCAACATGAAGAGCCAGTTGACAAACTGCAAACATGGTAGAAAGAGGAACTTTGGGTTCACATCTATCTTGTGTAGTTTTTCCTTCGAGCAGGTTCCAGGCTTCAGCCCTAGAGTTGAGATTAATCTGCATGGACCTTGTGACCTAGCCATGGCACGATGGACCAAGGTGATGAGGTGGCATAGGGGTCGTAGGGTGTCAACACCCTACAACGATAAGTTTTTATTCTGGTGGAGTCAACAGGTGATGGCTCTGGAGGACTACCCTTATGCATGGATTGAGTTTAGAGGAGATCTGGACATGTTGTTACCACAAGGTTCTGCCTACGGAGACATAGGTATGCCAAAATTTTCTAAATATTTCATTTTTTGTTTGTATTTTGGTATAAAAAAACAAAAATATTTTTGGATGATGTTAAGTACTAACTAAACATGTATGTGATGCAAACGTGGGTCCATGACATCTGGACGAACTTCCATGACACTGACAAAGACATCATAGGGATGAGCTAGCGGGAGGGGACGCTGATAGAGTGATTCAAAACATGCAGGGCAGCCTGTCTCATTTGACACAGAGGATTCCCATGGTTCAAGTAGAGGATCTATCGGAGGCAATGTAGTAGCAGGTGGTAGGTGTACCCCGTGCTTGGGTATGACTCTTTCGATGTCTCACAAACACCATAGTATGCTATCATGACACTCATCTCACACCACAAGCGTAGATGTTGTGATTACTCTATGATCGACCGTATATGTATTTTGAGGGTGTGAGCCCCAATTTTGTATTATAACATCATATTTTTTGAAGATATGAAATATATAAAAACATTTATCTTTGGCTTTACTTATATTACAATGTGTACATTGATGAAAGACTAAAGTGTTTTCTTTTCTTTAGTTATATGACAAATTCCAATCTAAAACTAAATTAGCATATGCATCAGATACATAATTAGAACTTCTATGTATGTAATGATAAGTAATAAAATCAAAATGTTGTTCCAAAAGTCATACTCGTAAGAATCGTCGGAGTAGAGTAGGGTCTCACACATGGTAACTATAATTCAACTAACATACTACTAACTGGGCGTCCAAGTGAACTTCTAAAGAGTGAATACCACGTGAAATAGCATCGCGTAAAATTTCTATAACAACGCTATATTCAGCCACATGATTCATGGATGGCACTAAGAAAATTCCACCTAAAGACACCAGTAGACCCTCGAGTGAGAAAACAATCCAAGCAGTGGAATCCAAGTTATGTGTATGATGACTGGCCCCATCTACAAATCCTAAGCAGACCAAAGACTCCATTGACATCTACCAACAAGGGGAAAACTTGATAAGAAAACTGAAGATAAAAAAGAGGGAAAAGATATATACACTAAAATACATTAGTATACAAAGAGTTATGCCCAAGCTTGGGGCTCAATCATAATATCTTTTCAAATAGATCCCATTCCCAGGCTCAGCCATCATGTTCCCTTCATAATCTTCTAATTCATAGGCTCCTTTATCTAAGACACGTCGCACGATATAGGGACCGTGCCACATGGGTTTGAACTTGCCTTCCCCCAGTGGTTATTTGGATTGGTCGTACAGAAGGACCAAGTCACCCTCATCCTACTACCAAGGACAGATAGACTTATCATATTGGACCTTGACACATGTTTTATTTTCTTCGATAGTTGTGGAGGCATCTTGACACTGCTCTTCTAGACTCTCTAGGTGTATGAGGCATTGTTCGAGATCAGAAGCATCAAGTAGGAGTGCAACTATCAATCTAAGAGAAGGGATTTCACATTCAATAGGTAGGATCAACTCCACACCATTCACTAACTGGAAAGGAGAACCACTGGTGGAAGTCTTAACCGAGGTTCGGTATGCCCAAAGTGTTGGATAAAGCATGATATGCCAGTCATATTTTCTTTCGCTGACAGTTTTCTGCAAAATGGTTTTGAGAGAATTGTCCACGGCCTCTACTTGTCCATTTTCCTGGGGGTAGTAAGGGGAAGAATGACCATGTCTAAACCCCAGTTTTGATGCTAATTCTTTCATCATTTCATTATGAAAGTGACTGCCATGATCAGTGACAATCTCACATGGGATCTCGAACCTAGCTATAATTTGATTGAAGATGAAGAAAGCAATAGTCTTACCATTAGATTTAATTGTAGGAATGACCACAACCCACTTAGTAAAGTAATCTACGGCCACAATAATGTGTTGATTCCCCCAAGCCAAAGTTGGGTTGCAATCCACAAAATCCACCCCCCACTTGGTGAAGGGACCAATGGTAACGACTGGATGGAGAGGGGTTAGATGCAAGCACATTTTTTGAGTGAACACCTTTCAGGGGTGACACTTCTTAACTACTTCAACGCAATCTTTAAAAAATGACGACCAAAAAGCCCGGATAGATGAACACCACAATCCCCACTGTGGTAGTCATTCAGAGCAGACTCATCTTCTTCATGAGTCAAACAATGATGCAAGATATTGTCTACTCCTCAGAGATAACAAATTTCATTGGCGATAAGGTAGTTCTTAGCTTGGTATCGTATATGTCGTCAGTCATGTCTCGAGAGTTGCTGAGGGAACTTCAAAGTTTTAAGATACACAACAATATATCCATACTAGGGGTTTGATGACGAGACAAGGAAAATGTGTTCATTTTCAAATGAATCAACATGAATAACATCCCCATCTAACTGAGCGACGTCAGATATTAATTTTGCAAAAACAAGTGATTTCTTGGATTTCGCAGAAGCAAAGTCGAGATCAAATTCTTGTAAAATGACAATCCATTTATTGAATTTTCCCCCTATGATACACCTAGTAAGGACATATTGAAATGGATTGACATCGACAACCACAGTAGTTTTTCAAAGCAATATATAGTGTCGTAATTGTTGAACTACGTGAACGACAACCAAAGATAGCTTTTCAACATGAGAATATTTGAGTTCAAGGTGGACTAAGTTTTGACTAAGATAGTAAACGACATTCTCACGGAGCTCATTGTCCTCCTGAACCAATACCATACCAGTCATCTCTTCGGACGCGGTGACATAAAGCAATTAATCTCTACCATAGTCCAGAGACTTTAGAAGAAGTGTAGATACAAAGGCTTTCTTCAAAGCATCAAAGGATTCCTGGGCTCACTCATCCCAAATAAAAGGAGTGTCCTTCATTAAGAGACGCATGAAACCCTTAGTAATATTGGCATAGCTCACTATAAACCATCATAAAAGGTTAGCTTTACCCTGTAAACCTTGAAGTTCACGAATAGTGCGTGGGGGAGGCAATCAAAGTATTGCCTCAACCTTTAATGGATCTACCATGATCTCAGTTTCAGAGACTAAAAATCCTAGAAGTTGACTTGACCTAACACAAAAGATGCATTTATGAGGGTTCAAACGGATGCGATAATGGCGACATCTTTCAAAAAATAGTCTAAGGTGTTTAGGGTGATCCACTCTCTAACGGGATTGAGAAGCGATATTGTCGAGATAGCCTTTGACTATATTCTTGAGATCGTGAGATGCGAAGGTCATAGCTCGTTGGAAGGTTTCTCTAGCATTCTTAACGCCGAAAGGCGTCATCCAATATGAGAATGTACCCCAAGGACAAATAAATTCCATCTTATGTTGGTCCTCAAGCTTAATATGAATTTGGTTATACCCTAAAAATCCGTCCATAAAAGAAAAAAAAATTCTTCCCGCACATTCATCGAGAATATGATCAATAAAGGGCATTGAGAAGTTGTATTTGGGACAGGCCTTATTCAGGTCATGAAAATCCATGCATACATAGATGGTTCCTTTATTTTTATTCACAGGAATAGGATTGGATATCCATTCATTCAAGAGAACCAAGTAGATAAAGCCAGCGTTAAGCAGTTTTTCTACCTCTACCTTAATAACAAGGGCCTTCCTAGGATTGACAGCTCTGAGTCGTTGTCGAACAAGCTTAGCATCTAGGTAGGTTTTGATCTCTTTTTCAATAATTCGAGGGGAGATTCCTAGCATCTCTTCATATGACCAAGCAAATACATCGCAAAATTATTTGAAGAGATCGATGTAGATCAGAATTGCTTCCGGTGAACAATCTGCACCGATGTATACATTTTCAACCTTGCCAAGAATACTAGAGATATCGATCGTGAAAATGGAAGAGATACTCGCCATGTTTCCTTCGGCATAAATTTCGTGCATGTCAAGTGGAACTACTGTGTGACTGACTATCTCACTCAAGGTAGATCTAAAATTATCTTGTTCGATTCTAGCAAGTTTTGGAAGAAAATAAGAGCGATGGTGCATATCATCCCATGGCCTTTCAGAAACATTCATGCCCTCTACAATAGATTCATCCGAAGGTAAATTCTCATCGAGGCAGTCATGTGAACAAGATGATGAAGTGGCCCACACAGAATCTATAATGGGATCCTCCTCATCCGTCTATGAGGTAACAGGATCTGGATCTACGGAAGAGTCAAGAATAGTCTGATACACTATCTCTATTGTCGATAGTGGCATGGCCATTCCAGTGTGTGACTAATCTTCACAAGATGCAGTCGAGGAAGGTAGGGTCCAAGAATCATTAAAATACAAAGTGCGGAAAGGAACGGACCTCATTGACAAAGAATACCCACTAGACATGGCTTATATATGATGAATCAATGCCATGAAGTCGAAGGTACCCATAAGGGATGAATACATTCTGACACCGATGATCTAAAAATGAAGAAGACTTGTATTCTTGAAAATATTTGCAAGTTAAATTTATGTGTTAAAATGAAAATGGATCAACTTTGCAACACAACTTTAATAGGATTTACTCATTCAAGATGCATATAAACAGCAGCAAAATCAATGAATAGAAAACACATAACACAACAAATGATAAAGGAGTTCACCCCTCTCTTGGGCTACATCTCCTGGTCCAGCTTCCAATGGATCATTCGTATTATTTTCTCAAAGTTCTCCAAAATGTACTTTACAATGCTCAAAATTCCAAATAGACTGCTCCAATGGCTTCAGAACGTCAAAAAAACCCTATTTGGGATTTTTTGGCACCTCATTTGGCCAAAAATTGAAGAAGATAGGCTTCCTGGAAGTCCTCCCTTCAAGCTTGTTGTCTCTGCATCTACAAAACGCACCCTTGTTGGCTCAACCTGGCCCACACGCAATTTAAAGCGTAAAAACTTGGCACCGGGTGCAACCATGCGAATCGTGCAAACTGTAGGACGGTTATGGGTGCACCTAGCCCCTAACCGTCAAGGGCAAGGTCATATGACCCATGTGACCACGCATTTAAAAGTAAGGGCCATAACCATTTGAACCGAATTCAAACAAACGCATACCCGCGCACGCGTTCAATGGTCATATGGAAACAAACATGTGATCGCGGCCATAGCAAAAGGGCTATGTTAAAACATATGCCTATGCCTATGGTCATATTACAACACAACATATGACGGGGGTTTAGTTTTAAATGTGCGAGGCAAAGGGTTTAAACCGTGGCCATATTACAATACACATAACCACAGGCTGGGGCTAGGCCCCAGCCTGACCCCCCTCCCATACATACAACATTTCAATTCAAATGTAATCTACACCATATAGTGTTAAGAAACACTATGGTGGCACATTGGTTGGTGGTCTTTGCCAAAGCTTTCCATGCGGGTGGAGGTCACAGGGTCGATTCCGGTGGAATCCAAATAAATTTTAAACTAACAAATAGGGGACACATGGTGGCCATTGATTGGGCCACGTGTCACCATTCCAATCACTGCAATAAGCCATGTCACCTGCCAAATGTGCAAATAGCTACCTACCATGTGTTGTATGGCCTGTCACGTCAGCGTCCATACGGACTGTACAGTAAGCACCCCTTTTTTTTGCCTGTTTGCCATTTTGAACAGAGCGCGATATCTCTCGCTCCCAATTTCCATTTGAACCCAAATGAGTTGCATTGGGTTAATAACGATGAGGCCAACACTCTCGTTTGATTTGAAGTGATTATGAGCACTATGAATTTTTGAGCAAAATTTGATCCCCTGATCACACCTCCCCATTGAAAAGATTTTGGACCTCCAAAAGACTATTTTCAGTCTATCTGAAGATGAGGGTATAGTTCCCTCACTCTTCCAACCTCAATCCACTTGGCTATGCTTGGATTTGTACCTTTAAGACCAACTCGAAGATACTCCACATTTCCTCGTTTTGAAGTTCGCATTCTCCTGTCAAAGATGGTGTCTTCATGCAATTCTGTAAGATATTCTGGGGAAAAATAATCTATAGAAGGAATTTGAACATGCTCTCCTTGATCATCAATTAAAGGAGGCTCATACAATTTCAAATTCTCAACATTAACAACTGCATACATTTGCATATAAGGAGGAAAATCCAAACGGAAGGCATTGTTACCAATCTTGTCGATAATCTTGAAAGGACCATATCTAATTGGTTTGAGTTTTTTACCTTCTCCTTTAAGCCTCTCCTTACTAATGTAAATCCAAACTTCATCTCCAACTTGGAAACTGTGATCAACACAATGCTTTTCATGTCTCGTCTTGTACTTGGCTTGACTCTTTTCCAACTACTCTTGCACCATTTGATGTATCGACTGAATTTGTTCAATGAACTTTTCTGCCCTATCAATGTCATATTGACCATTGATAGCAATATCCTTCCCAAAGATAAAATCTAAAGGAGATTTGGGCAAATAGCCAAAACATGCTT
>WSFP011425717.1:0-22331 GCA_009831015.1 Picea engelmannii
TTAATTACAATTATCTAGCTCAACAATGTTATTTAGACAATTGTAGTTTAGTTACATAATTATGAATATTCATATATATACACATTTTCTTTTTAGAAGGAAAAACAATAAATTCCACCATAAGACAAATCTCCATACACTCTTAACTATTTCTATTCATTGTTCCTCACTAACTTACTTCCATCTTCCATTCCTATCCTTCCTCTGCTGGACTATCTTGGAGCGTCAACTATATTGACCTAACTCCAAATAGAACCCGTAAGAGAAAGTGTCACTACCTTGAACAAGCTTCCCCAGCAGGCAACTGACAGTCATTATCACATGTCTATGGGAGCGTGAGCTAACATCGTCCTCCCATGACTTCAGGTTTCAGAGGATACACAGTGGGAAATGCCTCCACCCCTCCTAACAGGACTAGGGTCCACACCCTACAATAGAATATACAGTGGCACCGTGTTACTGGGAGTTTTTTCATTGTCTATTTAGTTTTGGGCAGTCTCACCACCTGAAATCCTGCACTGGTCCACATATCATAGCAATTCATCCAAATCAATGTAATTTTACATACAAAGATTTATACCATAATGTTTCTTGGCTAGTGGTCATGACATCCACTTTCATCATCATTATCCCTTGGCTATTTCATAGCCCACAACCTGCAGATTAGTCTGTAACACAAACTCATACATTTCTATGCATTATAATCATGTAATTGCATACAACCATAATTTCAATTCGGTATCTGCGTATCAACAACTTAACATCAAAGTTTTCAAGTTAGAAATAGATCTCATAATATCCCATAATTCAATTATCGACACCCATTCATAAAATTAACATTTACAAAATAGATTGCATCATATCCAACATCATTCTAATAGCATTTAAACCTTCATAGGATTCTCATTCACACAATACGTCGCATCATATCCATCATCATCAATAACAATTAGACATTCATAGAATTTACATTTACATAGTAGATCACATCATATCCATCATCATCAATAATATTTAAACATTAATAAAATTTACATTCTCACAATATATCAAATCATATCAATCATTATCCAAATACATTTAAACATTCATAAAGATTCATACGTCTTGAAAGTTCAAGTGTATCATTTGATAGTTTCACTTGTGAATAGAAAATAAAAGTGTGTAGTCCTCAGGTAATCTTGGTTGTATAAGTCAAAAGGTGTTGTTACATACACCCAACCTTCGAGAAACATATTCTCAAAGTGGTCAAAAAAGTGAGGGATAATCTCGTCGTAGTGTCTCGGCGTCTTCCCAAGTAGCAGATCTTGGACTATACTTGTCCCATTGGACCTTAACTTGGTCTACCAGATGGTTCCTTAGATTTCGGACTCTACGGTCCAATATGCATAACGGTTCTACCGTGAGAGTTCCCACATATGATACCTACAATTCCTTCCAATTTAGCTTATGTGATTCATCAACAACATAATGACGTAGAACAAATACATGAAAAACATTATGATTTTTATGTAAGTGGGGTGGCAGTACGAGACGATAGGCAACGGGTCCAATTTTCTCTTGGATTCTGAACGATCCTATAAATCGAGGTGACAACTTTGTCCCCTTCTTGAACCATATGGTACTCTTATTAGGCCTAATACGAATGAAAACTTGATCTCCCACTTTATAACTTCGATCAGTCCTGCGTGCATCCGCATAACTTTTATGTCTATCCTGTGCTTCCTTTAGTCTCTGCCTAATCTGAATCACATGTTCCCTCATCTCTTGAATCAATTCTGGCCCAATTGTTACTCGATCTTATAATCTATCCCAACTCAACGGTGTTCTGCATGGCCTTCCATACAGATCTTCGTAGGGTGGCATTCCGATGGAGCTATGAAAACTATTATTGTAGGAAAACTCTACCAAAGGTAGGTACTTCTCCCACTGGGTTTGATTATCCATGACATACATCCTAAGCATGTCTTCCATGACTTGATTTACTCTCTCATTTTTTGCATCTGTTTCAGGATGATAAGATGTGCTTAAGTTCAACTGAGTCCCCAACGCTGACTACAAACTTGTCCAAAACCTAGAAGTGAATCTGGAGTCCCTATCTGAAATAATCTTCTTAGGTATCACGTGCAAACGGATAACCTCACTTAAAAACACACGTGCCACATCAGTGACATCGTAAGTGTCTCTAACCGGAATAAAGTGAGCACTCTTGGTTAACTTATCAACTATCACAAGAATGGCATTTTGTCTATGAGATGTGAGCGACAACCCCACAACAAAATCCATAGAGATGACTTCCCACTTGGACATAGGAACATCATGTGGTTGTAGGAGGCCTGCTGGGTGATGATGGTTGGATTTCACTTGTTGACACTCTAGGCACTTGGTGACGAAATGGACTACATTGCGCTTCATGCCTACCAAGAATAACATCTTCCTCATGTTTGCATACATCTTCTTCACACCCGGATGCACACAATAAAGTGCTCTATGGGATTCCTTCAGTATCATGCTTCGAATATCCCCATATTCAGGGATGTACATCCTTCTCCGATATCTCAATAGTTCGTCTGCTTCTAGACTATATCCTTCATACTTTGGATCTAATTTCCTCCCACTCTGGAGGTTTGAAGTAACCTCTAAATACCAACTGTCTCCTTGGAGTTGCGTGAACACACATTCCCTCAGATTGACCTTTAAGGGTACCAAGGAGAAGACACGTGGTCTCCTACTCAAGGCATCTGCGACCACATTTTCCTTTCCTTTGATGTATGAAATACCAAAATCATACTCACTCATAAAATCACTCCATCGCCTTTTCCTGGCATTCAGATCCCTTTGAGTGAAGAGATGTTTTAAACTTTGATGGTCCATTTTGAGCTCAAAGTTTCGCCCCCCAAGATAGTGCCTCCAAAGTTTCAGAGCTAGCATTACATTTGCCAACTCTAAATCATGAGCCGCGTATAGCTCTTCTTGTTTATTCAACTTCCTTGACGCATAAGCTATCACTCCTCCATCATGCATTATCACAGTCCCCAACCCTTGCTTCGAGGCATCCGTGTAGACTGTGAAGTCCTTTTCCATATCTGGCACTCGTAGAATTGGTGCAGTAGTTAGTAACCTCTTAAGCTCAATGAATGCACTATCACATTCTTATGTCCATTCATACTTGACCCCCTTGCACTGCAAAGTAGTGATGGGTTTCGCTATTTTAGAGAATCCCTCCACAAATCTTCGATAATAACCTGCTAGCCCCATGAAGCTTCTCACCTCATGGGCATTTTTCGTCACTAGCCACTCCATAATGGCCTTTACCTTTTCTGGGTCCACAGAGATTCCTTCACCGGAAATGATATGACCTAAATAGTGGATCTCTCTCTGGAAGAAGGAATACTTCGACAACTTCCCATACAATTTGTTCTCTCTAAGGCAGGACAACACCACTCGTAAGTGTTCCTGATGTTCTCTTTCGTTTTTGGAATAGATGAAGATGTCATCTAGAAAGACTTGTACAAAACGGTCTAAGTACTTCTGGAATACATCGTTCATGAGGCTCATGAATACTGTTGGCGCATTGGTCAATCCAAAAGGTACTACAACAAACTCGTAATTCCCAAACTGAGTTCGAAAGGCAGTTTTTGGGATATTGCATTCCTTAATCCTTAACTGGTGATACCCTGATCGTAAATCAATCTTTGAGAATACCACCGCTCCTTTCATCTGATCGAAGAGGTCATCTATTCGCGACATTGGGTACCTATTTTTCACTGTAGCATGGTTCAAGTCCCTATAATCTATACACAATCGTAAGGAACCATCCTTCTTCTTTACAAAAATTACTGGCGCACCCCAAGGTGAGACACTGGGCCTTATTATCCCTAAGTCCAGTAACTCTTTCAACTGCATTTGCAACTCACAAAGTTCTGGCACTGTCATCCGATACAGAGTCCTGGAAATTGGTTCTTCACCAGGTTTTAGCTCAATAGTAAAATCAAGCTTCCTCTTAGGAGGTAACCCTGGTAACTCGTTTGGAAAAACATCCTTAAATTCTAACAGTACCGGGTACTGATCCAAGGAGGGTCCCTTCCTTTCATTCACCACTTCCACTACATATAGTTGATACCCTTGCCTCAAGCATTTCTTAACCTTCATAGTTGATATAAAGCGTAATGAAACCCTTCTCCATACACCCTAGATCTCTACTGGCCTTCCTTCGTCGTCAACACAGAGCACCCTTTTTGCGAAACAATCTACCAAAGTTCGATGGGCTTCTAACCAATCCATTCCATTGATTAGGTCATATGCCCCGAGAGCAGTGACGTATACCTTCAACCTGGTAGTACACACTCTCGGGTCTACTATACAATTATCGAAGCTAGGTCCTACCGCTTGTTTTTCCCTCGAAGCCATCTCGACTTGTTTAAAGTCATCGTGCTCGTAGGCTGACAACCCACTCTTTTCTAATGCAGATGGTGAAATGAAACTATCTGTAGCACCAAAATCAAATAAAATCTTAACATTGATATGATTTAGTGTACCTGATGACTCCACCACCATGGATTGATGTTCAGCCTGACGATTATTAACTGTTGCGTAAATCTGGTGGCTGCTACTTGCTCTTCCCATCCGGGCCTTTCCTTCTCTATGCACAAATCCTGATTGTAACTTTGGGTAGTCACACTGGTAATGGGGTCCTCCGCACCCCGAACAAGTAACACGGGATTGAACCTGCACACTGTTATGTGACTGTCTCTAAAATGAGTTCCTTCCCCAGGAACCCCTGCCCCTACTAGCTGCTCCCTGAGATGGTCGTGGACCTGTCTGCATCATTGGTGATGAACGGGATGTTGCACTTGTTTTCATTGAAATCCTTGTGGCTATTGTCCTTGGTGCGACTCTATTACCATATGGAGGTGTCCCTTAGCCCCCTCCCCTGAGAAATGTCCTAGGGGCCTTCCCCACGAATCCAGGACGATGCGGAAAGGTCGGTCTCGTACCTCCAATTAAGTTCATGTGTTCCTCCACATAACGTGTGTTTTTCACAGCTTCCGCTACTAAAGATGGTTTCCACATTCGCACCACAACCCTTATCTTAGGGTTTAGCCCATAGATGAAGCATTATGCCTATCATTGGTCATTATCCATGTATGAAACATATTTGACCAATTCCATAAACCTGATCTCATATTCTTCTACGGTTTTGTTTCCCTGTACTAGAGCATGAAACGCTCCTACCTGTTGTTCCTCATAGTAATCTGGAAGATATTTCCTTCGGAACCTCTCCTCGAAAAGCTCCCAAGATACGATGTTTGGGGTAAGATGCAGTTGCCTTTCCAGGTTGCCCCACTAGTTCAAGGCATTGTCTCTCAACTGAAAAATCGCTATCTTTGCCTTTGAAGTGGATGCATAGTCCCTTAAGGAAAAACACCTTGTCATGCCTTCCAACCATGCCTCAACACGTTCACTGGCATGACCCCCGACAAACTCCAAAAGTTTGATCTTCTACAGTTCTCTAGTGATATGTTCGGGTGGAGGTCATCCCCTTGAATCCCTCGACGCTTCTGGATTACCCATTCCATATGGCAGGGGTTCCACTTCGATCCCTGCTGGTTGATGCCCTTTTAAAGTCACATTTATGGCCTCCAAAGAGAACAGTATGAGAGCTAGTTCAGGCGATGGTGGTGGCGGCGCTAGCGGTCCCTGCGATGATGACCCTCTGCCTCGATTTTCTCGAGTCCTAACCATCCTGTATGATTTAACCTACATCAACCAAAGTTCTCAGGGTGAGTTCAAGGACATTTCCCATTTGTGCATCTTAAACTAGAAAACAGGGTTAGGCGTAAGTTTTTTTTTACTTGTCTGTAAACAGACGTTACTCTCTTTAGGGAAAGTGGCTAGGTTAGGGTTAATCATCTAAGATTGGTGTCACTGCCTAAGAAAACTACTAACTCCCCCACCTGATAGCTATGCTAGCTTTGCACCATACTCACCAATTTCTCTAACTTACTCGCCTAGTGCACATGAAGCCCCTTCCTACTTATCTTGTTCTAAGTCCTTATACTTTGTGTTTACAACTAATTAAGGTGACTTTCAACCTAATGTTGATGAAATGAGTCTAAGGCTATCCTTCAATGCTTGACTCGTGGGCTCTCATTGGCGCCTTGTACATATGCATTGAATTGTGTGACTCGATGGTTGTAGGTGCGAGCCTTAAGGATTGTCGAGTGGCTTTCGGGCATTGGAGCTTGGCGCTTGTGCACTATGGTTATGCATTGTTTCTGGACTTGTGGTCGTATGATGTAGTGAGCCTGAGGCTATGCATTGAAGCTTGGTGTTTGTGCGTTGGGATTTGGTTCTTAGCTCATGGACTTGGAGATTGGGCCTTGGGCACAATACTTTTAATTAATTAATTTTTTTATTTTTTTTAATCACCTTAGTTTTAAACCTATATAAGTTTAAACCTAAATTTAAATCTTTAAAACTAAGGTTTAAAACTTAAATCTTTAATACCATATTTTAAAATCTTTAATTTAAAACATATATAATAACTTAAACTTTTAATTTAAAATATATAATTTAAATTAATCTCGTGCTAACAATTAGTTAAGATTTCAAGATTTTATTTAAAATTAATAGGTGATAGGAATGATATTATTTTAAATTAATAACTATAAGGTGAAGCAATTATACAATTTCAATCTTTAATTATATTTTAAATTAATTTAAATATGGATAATTTAATTATAAATAAATAACTAAATTTAAATCTATAATTTAAATGTGGATAATTTTAACAATAAAATAATAATAAATAAATTAAATTAAATTAAATTAAATAAATATTACATTAAATTAGAACATTAAATAAAAAAAATTTAATGTGAAACGGGCATCGTGGGTCCTCGCATGAGGCCCACGTTCCCTAAACCCTAAATGCACTATCTCATTATGCCTAACCCTAATTGACCTGTCGCTTATCTCATTTGCAAACACGCCCTAGGCCTCTCCTGCTCTGCAACTGCGACGGAGTTATGGTAATGGCAACAAGCTCCTCCCTTGGTGGCTCGATGCACGGCTCTGAGTGCTGGCTTGTACATTGTTTTGGTAAATGCCTTGTGCGCTGGTGTTTGGCGCTGGTGCTGGCGTTTGGGATTTTGGGTTCTGGATTGTTTGTTGTGGCTGTTCTGGATTGACTTGTTTGTTGTTGTAGGTGCTTGTTTTTTATTTTTTATTATATATATTTTTTCTTTTGTATAGCGCGTGGGTGCCTTTTGTTTAACGCCCAGTAGGCTCCCTTGTGTACATTTGGTCTTGAGTGCTAGATTATCTGCTCCTTGTTGTTGTTGCGTGTTGGCTTTGTATTCTAACTAGTGTTGTGCATTGGTGCAGGTGCTTTCCCTCGGTGCATGGTCTCGTGAGCTTGGCGCTTGGTTTGAGCATCCACTTGATGGTAATGCTCTATTTTGTTCTCTGTCGAGCTCACATATTTCCATCAACACCGAGAGAGCTAGGTCTTACCTCACACACCCAACCCATTATGTCTTCAACACGCATTACTGAAGCAAATTGATCCCTTCGTGCCTCAACTGTTGATCTTGTTGGGTGGGGGGATGGGATTCACCAGATACGATTGATTAATTAAGACAGTGTTGCATGTGGGTGCTTAGATGAACTTGCATACTTGGTTTGGCACTTGTGCGTTTGCTAGTGATGAGGCTGGCGCTTGTGCATTTTCTTATGATGGGGCTGGCGCTTGTGCATTTTCTTGGTTCTTGCAGGCTCCTCCCCGTGGCTTGGAAAATGTTTTGTGGTTTGGCTTTAATGGCGACAGTTCACGGGAAGAACGCGTTGTGTACAATATACGGACTTGTAAAGCTCCATGGAAGCGGTTCGGCACTTGGGTGGTTAACCTGACATTTGATAGCTCGATGACTTATATGAGCCAAGTATTGGGTTTCGATTAAGAATTTGAAGATTGGGTTCAAAATTGGAATTCAGACAAAAGACCCAATACTTTTATTTTTTTGTTTTTTTATATATTCTTTCATTGAAATTTATTCGCTCATAGACATATATTTCGTAGGTTTTCTGTCAAGGGAGCGTATGATGAACATGGGGTTTGCTGACAGTAAAATTGGGTGCATCCATGTACTACAAAATTTTCCATTGGTTAACCAGTTTGCAGAGCGATTTTGACTCACCTCCCTTCTATTTATTTTAGCACTCAATTTTTTTTGTCTCAGGCAGGTTTTGGAAACGCGTAGTACACTATGGTCAAGGGTAAAGTTTGACATAACTGTCGAGGAGAAGCATTTGGTAGTTCTAATGTTTCCGCCGCACACCATGTGTCTCCAAAACCTAGAAACAATAGTTGATTCGTATGCATCCCCATTGACTTATGTGGCTCTTCGAAAGTATATATATATATATATATAATTTTTTTTAACTTATCCCAAAGTTTTCCTGTTGAAGAGGCAAAGTACCATCCTTTTGTTTCCCAATATCTTCCTCCCTCCATTGCAATTTTGAAGGAAATTATTTAGAAATGCATTTTTAACACCAGTTTTACCATTTTTCAATTTTTCTTTTCCTTCATTAGAATTAGGTTATTTTCCCTTTACTTTGCTCGTAGATCCACCACATGATAGGCGCAATCTTAGTTCAAGCTCGTTGCCATCTTCTGAACCATATGGAGAGGTAGGATTCTGGTTGAAATCTCTAACATCTCCCATTTTAGAGTCCCTGGTATATGGTCTCACAACCTACTTGGTTCCAGGAGCTATTATTATTTTTTTTGTTTAATTATTTGTTTGTTTAATTGAAGCAAGTGTTAAAATTCACTTAATACTTCCAATGTGTAGAATATTATACTACTTTACTTTCAAATAGGCATATTGTTTATATAAGACTCTATGTAAATAAATAAAAAAAGTTTTTTTGGCTTGCAGGCTAGGTGGAGCTGGAGCTGGAGATTGGTCCAGATTTTAAAGTTTTAGGGGGTTTCAGGCAGGTTTTCAGGGTTGTTTACAGGACACTTAACTTAGCTTTCCTCTAGAGTCAGGAGGGTAGGTGGTTAGATGGCCCTTGGTCCCATATTTTAAACTACAGCTCTGATACCATGTGTAAGGTCTCTGTCCCCACAGAGCCTTATAAAACACATGCTAAATAAAGAATAAAGAAAAATGTATGTTGTACAATTTAATCTTCAACATTTAACCATAAATTTTTCAGCATAAATTAAATTTATCCACAGCATGAAATTAAATCACATAAACATCACGTAACACGACATAATCACTAAAATGCATACCTCTCTCTGATGTTAATTCCCAATCTTTGGTTGTCCTCTCTGTTGCTCTGCCCAAAACCCTACCCAAAACCGAATCTTCCTCCCTGCCAGCTAGGAACATAGCCTATCCATCTCCCTAGCTCCATGATTCTGTGAGGATTCTTGGCCCCCGAGCCCAAAACTCCCAGAAACCTGGTGCACCCCTGTAACAGTCCACCCAAACTCCCAAACCAAAACAATATCATAGACAACAAAATACAGTCCTTCTCTCCCAATAATGCTTCCTCTCCCAAAATTTCATAATCATCTCCCGAAGGCTTCTGCCCCTTCATATCCTTCCCCATTCATTGCCTCCTCCTTCATTTAATGCCACCCACCTTATCCCTCCATTTACTACCTTATCCCTCCATTCAATACACTATCCCCTGTCATATGTAAAGTTTTATAATAATGAATTAAAAGTTATTAGTATTTAATTCTTTACCCTAAACATTAAATGTGTTAATCGATCAATTAATTAATTAATCAACATATATTAAACAATAAGTATTTAATTAATTAATTAATTAATATTATTAATAAATAATCATTATTTAACTAATACACATTAGGATAGTTAATTATTTAATTAATTATACTTGGTAAATCTTAAGCAATCATTTATCTAGGGTTGTTACAGTATGTTAGCACTTAACCGTAGTAACCCAGATCAGATCCAGTAGATCAGTACTAAGAATCCTCATACACATCAGATCTAGCAATCATGTATATCTAAGAAGCACAGAGCATAAGTGGATATATCAGAGCACATAGCATAAGAAAAGATAAACACATTGAACCAAAGCACAGAGCATAACACACAGATTTACATTGTTCACCCCCACCCTGGGGCTACGTCCACCAACTCTTCTTCTTTATTGGTGTCTTCAATCAGTTACAACACAAAGCCAATCAAAACCCTTACTTCGCACATGACAGAAGATCTTCGCAGCTCGCTAGATCCTTCTTCCTTGCACTTCAACACAAAGCCTTCTAGAACCTCTTACAACAACTTGCACTTAGCTCTACAAGCCTCTTACAATCATGCAAAGAGAATTTACAATCCACATCCGATCACACGGATCTAACTACTAGCACTAATCCATTGGCCATCCTTACATTGCCTAAGTATCTATTTATACATTACAAAAGTGGGCCTAAGTGTGGGTAAACCCACGGGTCGACATCCCTTTTCCATTACATTAACCCAAAACCCTAAAAGGGGCCCAAAAGTGGACCGAGATCCCATGATCTCTGCTTCGCTTGGCACTCCTTCTTCAACTAGCTGTCGAAGTCCCAAAATAGGTCAAAATGACCAAGGTTATCCGAAAACTTGGTCAAGGGCCAACAGGGATCTTCATCTTTACTTATATTACAATGTGTACATTGATGAGATGGATTTCTTTTCTTTAGCTATGTGACAAATGCCAATCTAAAACAAAATTAGCATAAGCATCAGATACATGATTAGAACTCCTAGGAATGTGATAATAAGTAATAAAATCAAACTTTCGTTCTAAAAGATGTACCCGTAGGAATCGTCGGAGTAAAGTAGGATCACGCACGTGGTAACTATCGTTTCAACTGGCATACTACTAATTGGGAATCCAGGTGAACCTTGAAAGAGAAAATACCATGTGAGATAGCATCGTGCAAAATTTCTATAACGACGCTATATTCGGGCACATTATTCGTGGATGGCCCTAGGCATACGCCACCTGAAGACACCAGTAGACCCTCGGGTGAGTAAACCACCCAAGTGGCAAAAGCCAAGTTCTATGTATGAAGAATGGCTTCATCTGTGAATCCTAAGTAGACCAAAGACTTTGTTGACATCTGCCAACCAAGGGAAAACTCGATAAGCAAGCCGAAGACGAAAAGAAATGGAAAAGATATATACACTAAATTACATTAGTATACAAAGCGTTTTGCCCAAGATTGGGGCTCAAGCGTAATATCTTTTCAAGTAGAGTCCATTCCTGGGCTCGACCAACATATTCCCTTCATAATCTTCTAACTCACAAGCTCCTTTTTCTAAGACACGTTGCACGATATAGGGGACGTGCCACATGGGTTTAAACTTGTCTGGCCTTAGTGGTTCTTTGTCTTGATCATATAAGAGGACCAACTCACCCTCAGTGTACAACCGAGGACAGACAGACTTATCGTACTGAACATTGACACGTCTTTTGTTCACCTTGATAGTCGTAGAGGTGTCTCGACGTTGCTCGCCATCTGAGTCGTCATGACTCTCTAGTTGTACAAGGTAGGAGTGCGACTGCCAATTAGGAGCGCAACAACCAACTTAAGAGAAGGGATTTCACATTCAATAGGTAATATCGAATCCACACCGTGTACTAACTGAAAAGGGGAAAATCTGGTGGCAGTCTTAATCGAGGTTCAGTATGCCCATAGTGCGGGATATAGCATAATATGCCAATCAGATTTACTTTGGCTGACAGTCTTCTGCAAAATGGTCTTGAGAGACTTGTTGACGACCTATACCGCTCCATTTTCTTGGGGGTAGTAAGGGGAAGAATGACCATGTTTAAACCCCAACTTAGATGCTAGTTCTTCCATCATTTCAATCTGAAAGTGATTGGCATGATCAGTGACAATATCACTCGGGATACCGAACCGGGCGATAATTTGATTGAATACGAAGAAGGTTGCAGTCTTCCCATCGGATTTAACTGTAGGCATGGCCTCGGTCCACTTAGTAAAGTAGTCGACGACCACGATAATGTGTTGATTCCCCCCAACTGAATTTGGGTTCCAATCCACGAAGTCCACCCCCCACTTGGTGAAGGGACCGACGATAATTACTGGGTGAAGAGGAAATGGATGTGAGTGCATTTTTTGAGTGAAAACTTGGCAGGGGTGACACTTCTTGACTTCTTCAACACAATCTTTAAATATAGAGGGCTAGAAATAACTGGCTCGCAAAATTTTATGGGTTGTCACAAGCCTGGATAGTTAACCACCAGAAGCTCCACTATGGAAATCGTTTAGGACTGACTCGACTTCCCCGTGAGTTAAACAATAATGCAGGATATTGTCTATGCCTTGGAGATACAAAGTGTCACTGACGATAGTATAATTCTTAGCTTGGTATCGTGCACGTCCTCGGTCATCTCGCGAGAGATGCTAAGGGAAATTCAAAGTTTGAAAATAGAGAACAATGTATCCATACCAGGGTTCAGACGATGAGACAAGGAAAATGTGTTCGTCCACAAATGAATCAACATGAATAACATCTTCATCTTATTGTGGAAGTTTGTATATTAACTCCACGAAGACTAGTGATTTCTTGGACTTCGTAGAAGCAAAATGAAGATCAAATTCTTGTAAAATGACAATCCATTTATTATATTTTCCCCCTATGATACGCCTGGTAAGGACGTATTGAAATGGATTGACATTGACAACCACAGTAGTCTTGAAAAGCAATATATAATGACGTAAACGTTGGACTACGTGAACGATAGCCAAAGCTAGCTTTTAAATGTGAGAATAATTGAGCTCAGGACCAACTAATTTTTGACCAAGATAGTAGATGACATGCTCACGGAGCTCATCATCCTCCTGAACCAAAACCATACCAATCATCTCTTCGGACGCGGAAATATAAAGCAAGTAATCCCTACTGTAGTCAGGAGACTTTAGCAGAGGCATCGATACCAAGGATTTTTTCAAAGCATCGAAGGACTCTTGGACTCGCTCATCCCAGATAAAAGGGTTGTCCTTCTTTAAAAGATGCATGAAACCCTTAGTGACATTGGCATAGTTTACTATAAACCGACGTAAAAAGTTAGCTTTCCCCTGTAAACCTTGAAGTTGTCGAATAGTTCGTGGGGGAGGCAATCAAAGTATTGCCTCAACCTTTAACAGATCTACCATGATCCCAGTCTCGGAAACTAGAAATCCCAAAAGACGACTAGACCTAATGCAAAAGATGCACTTATGAGGATTCAAATGGATTCTATAGTAACGACATATTTCAAAAACTAGTTGAAGGTGCGTAGAGTGATTTTCTCTCTTACGAGAGTGAGCAACAAGATCGTCAAGGTAACCTTCAACTATATTCTTAATATCGTTGAATGTGAAGGTCATAACATGTTGGAAGGCTGCTCCGGAGTTCTTAAGGTCGAGAGGCATCTTCCGGTATGCGAAAGTACCCCAAGGACAAATAATTCTTGTCTTGTGTTGATCCTCAGGTTTGATTTGAATTTGGTTATACCCTGAAAATGCGTCCATAAAAGAAAACAATTCGCTTCCTGCACACTCATCAAGAATCTAATCGATGAAAGGTGTCAGGGATTTATATTTAGGATAGGCCTTGTTCAGGTCATGAAATTCCATACATACATGGATGCTTCCTTTCTTTTTATTCATGGGAACATGATTGGATACCCATTCAGTCAAAGGAACCGGGTGATAAAGCCAGCATTAAGTAGTTTATCTACCTATGCCTTAATAGAAGGGGTCTTCCGGGGATTGGCAGCTCTAAGACATTGTCAAACAGGTTTATCATCTATATAAGTTCTAATTTCATGCTCGACAATATGAGGTTAGATTCCTGGCATCTCTTCATATGACCAAGAAAATACATTTCAGAATTCTTTGAAGAGTTCGGTGTGGATTAAGATTTATTCTGGCAAACAATCTACACCGATATGTATGTTTTCAATCTTGTCAGGGGTATGAGAGATATCTATCGTGACGGTAGGAGAAATAATCGCCATATTTCCTTCGGCATAAATTTCGTGTGTATCAAGTGGAACTACGACGTGACTTACTATCTCACTCAAAGTAGATCGAAAGTCACCTTGTTCGATTCTTTCAAGCTCTGGGAGAAAATAAGAGCGATGATGCATATCATCCCAACATTTGTTAGAACCATTCATGGCTTTGATGATAGCTTCATTTGAGGAAAAATTCTCATCAAGGTAGTCATGTGAACAAGATAACGAAGTGGCACACATGAGCTTAAGAACGGGATCCTCCTTGTTCATCCGCAAGGTAACAGGATCGGGATCAACGGAAGAGTCAAGAACAACTTGATATGTAATCTTCGCTGCTGATAGTGGCATGGCCATTCCAGCATGTGATTGAACTTCACATGATAAAGTCGAGGAGAGTAGGTTCCAATGATCACTAAAATAGGAAGTGCATAAAGGAACAAACCTCTCTGACGAAACAAGCCTACTGGACATGGCGTAAACATGGTGAATCAGTGCCATGAAGTTGAAAGTGCCCATAAGTGATGAATACATTCCGACACCGATATTCTCAGTTGTTGGCTGAGAATTGTCGATCACGGGGATCGACGGTCCAACAGATGCATTGGGACTAGCATACACAAAGGATAACTGGTTGATCGTCACGATCTTCCCATCATGAGGAAAACAAAGAGTATGGAAGATGGACGATACGACGACAACCATAGCATAGGTCCAGTTTCATCCTAGTAACAAGTTATAATCAGGAAGCGCATCAACTACCTCAACCTCCACCTCTACTATCTTCCCACCCCATTGGACCGGAAAGGCGGGAAGAATACCGTGAGGGCGGAATGAATGAGCGTCAAAAGAAGTTAACATGTTCAACGATTTAGAAAGATTCAGAGAACCGTGAGCTTTCCAATAGATCAGGGACATCACACATGTAGCAACGCCTTCATCAACAACCGCACGCTTGATGGTATACTTTGAGTACCTCGTGTGGATTTGGAATGCCACATGGTAAGGAAAGCGAGGCTTCACATCTATGATGCCAAACTTGATAACTTTTGAGCCACTAGTTTCTAGAGATCCTAACGTAGATAACAAGTAATTACTTTGTGAAGGACACGTCTGGAGTACCTCCAAAGCTGACATCGCACAAGGGGTTTGACCCAGGTCCTCAACAATAGAGTAGTTTTTGGCGGCTCTAACATTTAGATTGTGGGTAGATTGCTTGAGTACTCCTTTCGGAATATGAGGTAGTGGCTCTAGTTTTTCAATTTGTAAAGTCATCTTCGGAGGTGGAGGAGGAGATTCTATACCAGGTATAGTCTGTGAACTGTAATCTCAAGATTGACTGGCTACGTGAACTTTAGCATAGACCATATTGATACACAAACAGTCACCGTCTTGCAACGACAGGCTTTGACTCCCACCAGCCGCATTTCTGGCATTTGAGGAGCTCGAGGCCATGTGCTGGTTATGTGGGAAAGGATTTTTCAGCACGGCGGGTGGTAGAGATAAAAGCCTCACAACTTCCGCAAGTTTGGGCATAAATGAGTAAGGTGATAGTCTGTACAAATATTATAGGGAAATTTCACCTTACGCCTTTCTTTCTTTCCCTCTCCAACGTTATTATTCGTATTCTCATTATTACCATTTTCCTTGGGTTTATTATTATTTTTCCCACCCCTATGATTATTATTACATCCTTTCTTATTATTCTTGCATGGTTTTTGGTTACCATTTGGGTTGATCAACGATTGCACAGAATGTACATCCACCGACTGAGTGGGATTGGAAGACACAGATGAAGTTGGTCCTCCTGCAGACTATGTTAGAGACAATTCTTTCAAATGACTTGTCACCGAGTCTACAGATTTTACATAGGCATGGCCTACAATGCCATCGGCATGAGGTCTGAGATTTTTTCTAGGGTCATAGGTTGACTACGGTGCATCTGGAAGAATGTGGTATAACATCCCAGACTAAGTGTATATAAGATCTAACTACTAGGCTTTGAATATCGCTTCTTACTCAGTGGTAACCCCAGATGTAGAAACATCCTTCGAGATAGGAGGCTGCAAAGACTTAAGGAACCATTCTAAAAGAAAGTCTGAGGGTATGTAGGTCTTAATCAACCTCTTTCGTCTACGCCACTCTTGGATATGATCTGAGATGTGAGTGTTTGTGTCGTGACATAAAGTCGACAGAAGTTCTAGGCCAACATTGTAACGACCCGACAAATGGAAGTGGTTAAGGAAGACCAACACCATATCACTAAAGGTCCCATATGCCCCTCTAGGTAACTCGATATACCATTTTGCAGTGACCCCAATGAGGGTGTGTTGAAATAATCTTAACCTAATGGAATCATTATTAAGGGAATTCAAGGAGAACCATAGGTGAAAGGTAGTAACGTGATCACTAGGATCCTCACCATTCTTACCTTCAAATTTCAGAATGTCCGAAAGAATCCTGGTGGGGATGAGGGGCCATGTAGGATCATGACACACAGGGTCGTTCATCAACTTAGACAATTATGGCAGATTAAGCGTGGCCAGAAAAGGGAGACGGGGTTGCAACATCTGGCCCCAAGATCCCTAGAAAGATTGTGCTTGAGGAACTTCAACCCATCCAGGGTTTTGGTAAGCACCATGTCCCTGTCCAGGATTGTAAGACCCTCCTCTAAGATGATTCATAAGAGGTTGGTTGGGCATCATTCTAGTAGGAATGTTCTGATGGGGGTTATAAAAATTTCCCCCAGTTGGATTGGATCTAGGTTGGGGGTTTCCCAAAGCATGAAACTGACCTCCTCCAGGTGTGAATTCGAAGGATAGAGGTTTATTCGTCATGCCAAACGTGTTGGTCGGAATCATAACTGAGGAGGTAAGGGTATAGGATGAAACTTGAGCAGAAGATTATCCACCAGATTGGTTGCTCCACCCAAAAGCAAGAGGACTAGACCCAGGGTTAAACGAAAAAATTCCTTCCATATTAGGAGTCATTTTAGGGATTTGAGAACCACCAAACGAAAATGAAGTATAAGGAGGTGTATTAACCCCAATTCCAATGCTAGCATTAGGGACAACAACTAGGATGGTGCTAAAAAATTGTGAAGTAAAATTCGACACACCATAGGAAAAATGACTAGAGGCCATAGGGATGGACTGAACATTATAGCTCAATGAGTGACCAAGAGACCCAAATGGGTTCGAGGCAATATAGTAATGATAGTAATGAGGTAGTAGTAATGATAGGTGTCTCCGACACTACAACCATTGTGGTTGCAAGAGTCGAAGGGGTGCCATTAACTATAGTAGGTGTGGGATTCGAAGGGCTCCCAGTGTTCTAAAGACTTAGTTCAGTACTCATCCTTGTAGAATCACAAGTCTAAACAATGGAGGTGTGTGTACCACCTCTAATAACTCTACACCTTTTAGAAGGAAAAAACTCGAAATTTGGTGGTAACTGTAACAAGCAACGGGATCGGTGGGGACGCTAGTCCGACTCCACGATGACTTAAGACTCTAAATACAAAAAATAAATCCTAAGGCCAACTAGTAATCATAGAGCACACCAAAAAATCAAATGAACAATATGCACACAAACGGGGTAAAGTGGTTGAAAGGGTCCTCCCTCTCTAAAGAAGGTATGTCTCGCCCAAGAGGGGCCTGAGACTCCCTGCTAAAGATCGAAGATAACATAATTAGTTATAAGGGCCCTCGTGGTCTTAACAAACAATCGTTCAGATTCACCCCAGAGAGGTAATCCTCCATAAAGGTTGTGTGTTTTTCGACCCTTATCTGACCCAGGGTACCTGCAGAATAACCCATGCAAGTAACCTATGTGGCACCTAAGTCAGGCAACTAAGAAACCAATGTATAACCAATGCACAGGTGAGCAGTCGTAAGTCAGGTCCTCCATATGGGCAGGGTAGAAAATATTTAAACCTTGAAAGCACCACCTCTCACGGAGGTAAGGGCACTAGCAAGATCCCCAAATACAAATAGATCCCCAAAAATATCTCTGACGCTAAGAAGGTATCGGGGGGATATCCCTTCAACCAATCTCGCGTGACCTCGTGATTAACTCTGTTGTAAGCGGAGCCTCTTGATATTACTGTTTATACAATTGATTTCTCTGCTCCCTTTGTCATACACATATGTTGATTTAATAGCCTTGGATAATTTTACTCACAAAATCCTATTCCAAGGAACTAAATCCTACGCTAGTTTGTGCACCCTAGAAAATAAAATCGCAACTAATCAATTTTAAATTATGGTGTTAATTTTAATGGTCGTGCTTACTCAAAAAGGTATGGTAGTGAAACTCATGATGTTATGAATCAACATATAAAGTAAATATGAACATAATGCAAAGTCCTATCTTCAATTTTCAATGAATGATATGCTTCTTAAAACAAATGCAATTTTCAATTTCAAATCTGCAATTCTGAATTAAAATGCAATATTTCTTTACATGCAATAAGCCAATCACAAAGACTCAAAAGATCAAAATTCCAAGCAATGCAAAATGCATATTATTTTTGTATTTTCATTATAAAAAATAAAAATGCATGGACTGAACAACAACTTGATATATAAAACTCTACTGTGTATAGAAAGAGATAACTCGAGTAGGATACCAAGAAGCAAGACACCCAGCCCAATGTACAAGGACAATCAAAATGAAAAGGTGATGATAAATACTCCACCTAGAAATTAAACCAAAGACAGGTTTCATGTCATCCCACAGACACTTAACGGTCACTACAGAGACCCAAGAAGACTCAGCAAACATCAAATCTCACCCAACAACCACCAAACCCATCAAACAGGCACAAGAGGTTGATGTATGTGACTGTTCAAGGAAACAGAGTGTATGTACGCAACTTGCAGAAGGACAACACGCATATATACACAACTATCAAGCAAAAAGATGTGTATATGTTTCAAAAACAAAGCTAGGTAAGGGAGAAGGCTGAAAAACTCATACCCAGAGTGAATAGAGGCTGTCAAGCAATGATACGACAAGAAACACAATAGGAATGAGAGAAATCTAAGGAGAAAAACACTCCAAACCCTAAGAAAGAAGATTCAATCCCCAATATGGTTGCTAATTATGTTACGAGGAAAATCTCTCTATGGCTAGGGTAAACCACAACAGACGAAAATGACTACAGAAATAAATTATATTCTCAAGTATGCTATATAAACGAATATTCTAGCAAGACAAGATAAAAGGCCTACCTCATCCAAACATTCGATGAAGTCCACCGTTGAGCACTTGACCCAAAGAAATATACCTGCAACTATTCCTCAACAACCAAGCAAAGCAAGCATATGGTGATAATATATGATGTTAGCACATTCAATAGCATAATCCATTAACATACATAACAAATATGCCCATGGAATAATGTTTGCAAGATATCAATTGGACAGGAAAGAGTATTTCTATTAATATATGATCAGCAGAAGTGAAAAAGTTACAGACTTCCATGTCGGCACAGTTTGGAACCAAGAAACTAAGTTCCTTCTAGTTGGGCCTCCACCACTTCAATCCTCCACCAAAGGAAAGCTCATAGAAGAGATACAATGAAGTTCTCAATAAATAATGGAATATTTTGGGGGATGAACACTGTGTTTAAACTTAAAGGACAAAGGGATGCAGACTCAATATGAAGTAAATAATTTCTCCAGAGTAACTTTGCTCTAAAAGTTGAATTCTTTCTCCTATTTTCCATAGCTCGGAATTGACCCATTTATAGCCTTCAAATGGAACTGAAGGGTCGAGTCGGAACGTTTCCAGTATATGGAAGGCCAAGGATCATAGATCTCCTGTCGTGACATGGAAACCCAACACTATTTTTCATTTTTGGGCACAAATCCTGATGTACGCGGGTTGTATTGGTGCAACCTACGTATACGCATGTTGTATAGTAGGCAAGGTGCATACATGTGGAAAAAATGTATTTTTTAGCTCTTGGATTTGCAAAAAGGGATGAAAAGTGTTCATAGGGAAATGGAAAAAGGCCTTTTGTGCAAGATTGCATAGGGTGAGGCAAATCTTGCTATAACAACTAAGCACGTGGATTCAAAAAATTAATCACTTTAAGTGTGCAAAGAAATTTTTTTAAGACAAGGAACACTTGAAACATGTTCAAGACAAGGTTTCTAAATATGTTGAATGGCGTCATCATGCATATGTTTCACATGGTTGAAATTTCTCTTCACATATCATTATTGAAATTGTCAATCAATAGTAACAAAAAAATAAATGTGTTTATAATCAATTGGTTGTGTTGGTTTTTCTGGTGTGATGTTTCTGCCGCACTTTTGCTTCCACGATTTTTCTGCCACTCTTTTTCTGTTGCACTTTTCTACCGCGATTTTTCTTCCGCACTTTTTCTATTGCAAGTTTTTTTTGCCACGATTTTTCTGTCGCACTTTTTCTTCCGCACTTTTTCTATCGCAATTTTTTTTTGCCACGATTTTTCTGTTGCACTTTTTCTTCTGCACTTTTCTCTATCAATAATACCTGCCCATAATAACCTTTCACAAAATAGATATTCAATGATATTCAATAGGTGATAATGGGAGAGTCTTTCTCTCTTATTTATACTTCCATGTAGCTTCCTCAAGGAGTTACCTTCTAACCAACTTAACCCACTTTCCTTCTTTTAGGGCTAACCCACTTCTAACTACTTGTCCACTTCTAAACACTTGTCCACTTCTAACTCACTTTGCTACAAATAGTAAATTCTCCACTTCTAGTTGCAACTAAATTATTTTTAATTCATTTCTTATTGCAACAACTTAACCCATGACTAACTCCTAGTTTCACCCACTTGACTAGTCAACTTCTTCTAGGAGATTCTAGAATTATTTTGACTTCTTTGACCTTCTAGATAACTCATGAGGTTTCTCAACTTCACCAAGCCATAACTCTCTAACCATGAGGAGTTATGTGATGTTCTGCATATCACCAGAAATGGTATGAAATGTACTATCCATCTATCGTGTGTAAACTGGGTAAGGAATTATGGTGCGTAGTAATTATCATAAAGAATATGTGTAAAGGATCGTTGA
This sequence comes from Picea engelmannii, assembly GCA_009831015.1. Lineage (NCBI taxonomy): Eukaryota > Viridiplantae > Streptophyta > Pinopsida > Pinales > Pinaceae > Picea > Picea engelmannii. The sequence continues at coordinate 21,147 of WSFP011425717.1, forward strand.
TCATCCTTGGATCAACGATCCCTATTCTTCTCACTTTGGCAGAGTCAAAAACTAATTTGTGTTGCAGGTTTATAAACCCTGGAAATCCCTATGATTATACACATATATCGTCGAATTGAGATCCATTAATTTGAGCTCTCAGATCATAGCCTTCACGAACACACAAGAGGTTTGATCCAAGACCGTCGGATATGAACAAGAGATAAATCAATGGTGGATATGAACATGCGCACCATAAATTTGTGAGGTAAATAACGATTGAGGAAAGCACGCTTTTAAATCTGAATCGTTCGTTCATAGTGTCAATGTGTTGTAATCCTATCAACGCACGTTATAAAGACTCGTTAACCCACGTTCAACTTACATCATGCGAGTCGTTCATCTCAAGTCACGATTAAGTCCTGACCGTCGGTTTGGGAGAAGGGAAAATATCCATCCCCATTAATGTACTTATTTTCTATGTTTATTAAATGTACTACACTTGCTACGTCGTAAACCATTTCATTCACTAGCCAAACACTAAAAGTAGTTGTACCCATTGTTGTCCTTAAGAACTCTATAATTTGAATCCTCCTGAAATAGTTGCCCGGTGATATATTTAGTTCATGTAATACATTGTGACACTAATAAGACCATATTATCTATCCAGTAAATAAATAAATAATCAAAACTTCAATTGTTTAGAGAAAATAAAAACATGTACTACAACCATCTTATTCAAAGTTGTGATATTTATCCAACATCTGCAGCAAGACAATAACCTACAAAAATAATCATGTATTTATCTTAGTAAATGTTAGGAAAAATAATCAAATTCTACAATAAGAATGTTTTTCATGGAGAGTGACACCCCATGTAGAATTAGTAGGTCTTACTCTATATAACTTATTTGTAATAAGTTAAAACTTCATAGCTTTCTAATTGAATCTCTTCCTCCCCAAAATTTTAAAAAAAAATACAAAATATTTCTACAACTTGCAATAAACTCGAATTGGTATAAACTAAACAACAAAGTAAAGAAATCAAAATATGTTTGAGTTGCAAATATTCATAAATATACTTGTATTCCTTGAATTTCTTATTTTTGTTTAAATCTCCCATTGAAACTTAGCAATATAACCTGTGTATTTGCTAAACAAGGTAAGGATGGTCAAATTTAGCAAATTTATCAACAATGTTGAATTT
>WSFP011425718.1:0-22331 GCA_009831015.1 Picea engelmannii
AGGGGCATGTTAAGCCCTAATATTGGCTCATTACCCCTTAATTGGGGCATATTACATTAGTAATGCTATTTTATTTATGTCGGCTTTATTCCATTAGTTGTAATTATACCTCCTAGTCTCCTATATATACCAAGGAGACATTTCATTTTGAATCATCTTGTACTTGAACATTTATGTGGGGTAAAAGGAGGTTGCCCCCTCGAAGAAGCTTATTATCTGAAATTATCTCTTTTTCAAGGCATTGAGTACTTATTCAGAGGTTTTTCTATGCTATAGTGATATTTGGTTCTTGACATAAAAGAAGAAAGGACTTGGAATCATAGACTTTTGACATGCTTTAGAAGGTCATTCATTTATCTTTACAGTCAGTTTAGTTTAATTATAATTTTAGAATTCAATTTTAGTGCTGATTAAGGCTATTTTGTAGAGTCAAGTCTTTGATGCGCTTGTAGCTTGGATTCATCCAATTTATTTCATTCTCTGTCTTTTTCTTTCAGAAACTAGTTGTCTTTGTATGATTCAAAATTACATCCTAGATTTCTATGTCTGATTTTGGTCCAAACCCTCGCAAGGGTTTGTAAATGGGAACTTGGTTGTAACTCAGAAAATACATCAATAAAATCATTTTCTTGTTTCTTCTCAATTTGATACTCGTGGTTTACCAATTTTCAGATGTATGTGTTCTTGTATTTATTCATTTAAATTATCATAAAATTCATTTACAAACCCTTTTCTATTTTTAAATTTTATTTTTCTGTAAAGTATACAAATTTGATAATAACATCAAGCCCAAGGAATTATTTCTTGAGGGCTGATTGATATTTTTGAACAGGCTATAAGCCCAAGGTAACATTCCCGTCTATCTCATTTAGCCTTATGAGAATAAAAAATGCTTGAGTGAGGATATAACCATTCCTCACCTCAACATTTATTTGACAACCATACTAGGGAAATTTTACTCTCCAGTTCTTTATTTTCTGATTTTTATTAATGACTTTGCCTACCCAACAACAACCTAACTTGAGGTTTCCTGATCAAATAAATATTGCATCTCGTTTATTTTATTTTATTGTTGAAACTAGTCATACCTATGAAGAACTTGAACGTTATTGGGACACTATAACCCATGATATTGAGATTCAAGATCAAAGAGAATCCCTTCAAAGATAAGCTCAAAATAGGCTTCCTTAATAAATTGTTGTCTTATGTCCACCCAATATCGTCTATCAAGATGGTTAAGAGGCCAATCTCTTGAATTCGATCCTTTCTTTGAAATAGGTAGAAAAAAGGAAGTTTTAGAGAATCTTCAACCAAGAATTAGAAGATCTTTTTTAGATTCTTCATATGAAGTAGTGAGCATTTCAATATCTTTTCCTCCTAGGCATCCCACAATGAATTTATCTGGTGGTTTTGGTAGTAGAAGTGGATCCACTTCTTCACAAGCTTCAACTTCTTCTCTAATTGGAAGCATGTACAATCACTACAATCCTATCGTGTTAACTACAAATCCTACTAGAGTAATCCAACAAACCTCTAAGAACAATTTATGGAATTCAAATGGAAATGGAATAAATATAATCTATATGGGTTAGGAAGCCTAGATCATAAGGTAAGGACAACACAATCTATGGAAAAATAAGAATTCAAAGAAAACCTATCTACACATCAAGGTAATACAAGCAAGTGACATAAAAACTCAACATTCAAAAAATTATCCAAAGTTAAGACATTCTGTAATGGAAGATGAACTCATTACCCTTGCTTTAAGGAACAAGCAATTCTAAAGGGGTTGGCAATGTTTTATAAATAAAAATAATTTAGGAATAAGCAAAGAAACAATAATATAATATAAAAAAATAATAATAAATAGTAAATATAATATATAAATAAATATAAAACTAAAATGGAGGAGACTGAAGATAAGAATGAGATTGAAAAAACCTAGCTGGTTCAGGGCCAAAGGTTCCTAGGCTTCCTTTCATCAATGGTGGTGGCTTGCTAAAGGACAAACAAAGGTGTTGTCATTGGTTTTGATGAGCGAGATCGGGGAATGTGATGACCTATCATTCTATCCTCCTCAGCTATTCCATCATCCTATGGAGGATCATGGGGTTGGATCGCATAGGCTCGTGGATAATAGTAGGCATGTGGAAGGTGTGCAAACCCAAACCTATCAGTTATAAAGTTAGTGTAGGGTAGTACTGTCGTGGGTGTAAATGAATGACATTGAGGTAGATTTTGCGGAGGATGAGAAATATAGAGAGGACATCTTCCTCATGGATGAAGATTTCATCTATATGCAAAAATTAAAATCTGTGGTCGTTCTGGAAGAGTTGGGGCCATTGGATCTGAATGGGGTTATTGAACATAGGTCGGGTGATGCGAGGCAAGGCTTGCATTCAACATAAATGACCAGGAGGGTACTGAAATCTTTTCCATTTTGTGATATTGCCATTTTGATGCTTATATCTGGCTCTCCTAAAGCTCACTCATGTTCTCCACCCTTGCATATAGCTAGAGTGTCGTTGGAATCTAAGCACTACAGTGGTGGCTCTCGTAGAAGGTCCGAGAATTCGAGTGTTTCAACGAAAGGAGTGGAGGCTAAGCCAAAGAAGCAATGATGTTGGAAAGTTAAGAAAGAACGTAACAAGATGGTGGTGGGAGCGGAAATTGACAATGGTGACATTCCTAATCTTCTTGGGTAGTGGGTCGGTTTTGTGGGAAAACCATTTCACTCACTTCTCTTTAGTCTCAGATGGATGAGAACTAGTCTAGTTTGCTTGGATATCGAACCAAATTTCATACCTTATCACGAGGTTGGATTTGTTTCAAATTCAACAACAAGGAGGATATGACAGAGATATATAACAGGGTCTGGGGATGCGCCCCTTGTGGACTTGTCTTAAAAGAGTGGGCAATTTCATTCGACCCTACTTGACACTTGATGGCTCCAACGAAAGTCCAGGTGTAACATCTCAAGATTTGGTTTGAGCACATGCTCCTCCTCCACAGATCGAAATGGACAATTCAGGCGAGATGGAGAATACTCACTTCAATCCATAGTGGTGAAGGACTTTCATATAGAAAATTTGGGTTCCTTGTGCAGCCTGTCGTGCAAAGGATGACTTCACCAACAAATTCTTACGATGGAATTCATGGTGAAGGCTTGACCGAATGCGTGAGCTAGGTGGGCGCTCCATGGAAGCTGGGTGCCCCACTGAAATGAAATTTTGGTTGAAGGCATTGGTTGGACACTTCGAAAAGGAAGGAACCCAACCAACCAGACCCAATGGATTAGATGAGTTGGCGAGATCAGACGCATTGGTCACATGCCATGCCAAGGGGAGCAAACCAAGGAAACAATGAATGAACATCAATATGACTTGTGCGCCCAAAATAAAAAAAAAACAATGAGTCATCTAAGTAAGAGCGCGCCCTTTGGAAAGTTAGCTTGAAATGTTAAATTGAAAAAATGACCAAGGGATGTGTAGGCTCCGTGGTGAAGGGGCGTGTCGGTTGGAAGGGCTGTGCCCCTATATAAGCCAAAGGAGGAAGTCATTTGGAAGGAAGGCAAGGTTGGAGCTAGCAAGATAGATTCTTCATTATCGCAGGTTGGGGAGTTTTGAGGCAATGACCAAGAAGGAAGGGCGATATCCTCCCAAGGAGCCAAGTCAACCTTGGAGGGTGACTTGAGTTTCCTTGGGGAGGCTGAACGAGGAGCAAGTTAGGAAAGTATTTCTTGAAGGGAGCTGGTTAACAAATGAACTGTGGTAGTGAAGGGAGGTCACTCCAATATGAGAAAAAGACAAGTCTGTTACGAGTAAATAAACATGTGCACTAAGAAAGAACCACAAACATTATAGAGACGAAGCATGAAGAGTTTCGTTTAACTATAGAGATGAAGGAAGGGTGCACAAAGGAACCTCACTGAAGACGATTTGTATGGTTTTCACACAGGTTCTTTGTAATAGAGAAAAATCTCCTTTGTATAAAATTTATTTGCGTGGCACGAGTGTTTGGCTCGATACACTATTGTTTTGTTTTGTGTAAAGAAGTCTTGGGTATTAGGCTGGTTTGGATGCCCACATATATGTTTTGTTTGCACTGTGTATGAATATTTTCTCTTTATTGTTGAAGCTAAGTATAAGAAAAACACAAACATAATTTAAGTAACAAATGAGACAAGATGAATATGTAGCCCGAGTTGAGAAAGTCGATTTGGCCTTGCCATTGAACGAAAGACGTCTGTGCCGCATGGTGTCTGGGAATGTTGGGTGTTTTCCACCACCCAAATTGAAGTTTTCCATGCCCGTGACAGGTGGTATCAAAGCTAAACGAATATCAAAATCATGTTTGGGTCGTAGGGCAAACAACTGAGCACATTTTCCACCATGAAAACTTCATTCCGTGCACTACCGAAGATAGTAGTTGGGTCGATTGGGTTGCAGATGATGATTGTAGTTTTCGAACGAGGTGACTCATTACAGATTCATGCAAGTGAGTTAACAACATGTGAATTAATGATCATTGGATTTATCCATGGTGTTCTAGTGCAGAATAATTTCAGGGAATAAAGATAACATATGAAGAAGATGGGTTTGGTTCAATGCATGGAGAAGGTGACTTGACGTATTTTTGTATATTGCTGAGTTGAGTTGAAGGATTGATGTGAACAGTCTGGATGGACATTACCGAGACGAGTCTATGTTGGGATTCACTATAAATAGATGTTGGGTCCTGTTGTTGCATACTTTTGATTGCAGTGACAGATGGATGTGATGGAGTGTGCCATGGAGCTTGGCACCTTGGTGACGAAGGAAAATTGTGGCATGGACAAGATTCAGTGGGGGTGTGGTGACTAGGGTGCATCATAGTTTTGACTTAGCTGAAAAAAATGAACTTTCTCTTGGGCCACAACAAGGAAGTTCATTTGTGAAATCAAACTTGATGGTTTGGGATGAGTTGTAGACTTGTGACAGTATGAGGACTTGAACCATGAAGTTGCTGAAGATGCCATGAAAAAGTAATATTATTTCAAGTTCTTAGCAGAATCTGGATTGTTGCATTGGTTCCTTTGAAGGGTGAATGGGGAGACTTGTCTGAAGATAAGGGTGACCCATTCCCATCACAAACTTGGGGAGTTCCAAGTGCTGCAACCTTCGTTGGAGTCACAGAATAGTTCATAGTACCCTAGTGGGGGCAGATGCAGATGAGGACTTGGAGCAACATGCTTGGGTGAGTTCACACTTCATTTGAGAGGAGTTGGATGAGGTTCTTTAGTTCATTGAGTACCTTAGACACATTAGTTTGGTCATGAGGTGACTCGACCATCATAGTGGAGATCCAAACAATAAAATGTCTTGGCAGAGGCAAGACGATTCATGCCAAGAGGTGAATGGAGGAAATAAGGAGTCAACCAAGGAAATTGTTGACATAAAAATGAGATGGGTCATAATGCAAATTGAGTGGATTGGGTGATGCAATCCTACCTATGGTAAGGGACGTGGGATAGGCAGGGTGTTCTCAGGATGCTTATGGATGATTACATGATGACTCAGAGATCCAAGGATCGTTGGTTGGAGTTGATGGAGGAATTGACTCAGACGTGCTTCAACATGGAAGTCTTTGTGTGACTCATTCCACTTGGAATCATTTGGATAATATGTTGGAACACTTGTGGAGGTAGTTGTATACTTATATAGATTGAAGGATCCCACAAACAGGATGAAACAAAGCACGAACGAAGAAGTAGCATGGAGGTGGTTGTTGGATGTGCGAGACTTGTGCACTAAGAGCATTTCATGGACATGTGATGAAGAAGATGGGAGGTTGACCGATGAAGCCAAGCTCATACTTTACTTGGGTAGACTTGTCAAAGTGAACATTGGTGCCATGGAGGGCATGGTTGCAACAACGACGATGCAGTCCTAGGGATCTTACAATTTGTGGGATGAGTAAAGAGAGTGAATTTAGTTGGTCACATGGGTGATAGACGTGTTGTGATTTACTTGAATTTTTAGATATTTTATATGTGAGGTGAGTTGGGTGCAACGACGAAAATAAGCGATAGTATATTTCACAGCAAAAATGATGAAGTTTGAAAGAAGCCTTAATTTTGGGGTGACATCGCAACACTGTGGGGAAATAAAATTTTCCTTGGCGAGTTTGCATGGAGGAGTCAAGTTGTGGATGGGAGGAGATCTATTTGACAATGAGGTGTGCCATTGTGTAGGTGATCATATGGTTTGGAACGACCACCCCACTTATCCGACAGTTGGACGAGCTAGTGCACAACGACAGGGATAAGGGGTCAAACTTCAGGAGCACAACAATTAGTTTGTGCAACACTTGGTTGTTGTAGAGGAATAACTTGATGAAGTTGGATGAAGACAACGACAAGTGTGATATTTCCTTGGTGTTTATGGGTTGGACAAGGTGATGACGACACAAATAGAAAATACTAAGTTTTGGCATGAGGATGTACATTTCAAGACTTGTGCATGACGATTGAACTAGCTACCCAACTAGTGCAGGAATTGGGGAACGCAATGTGCAGATGCATGAGAGAAATGGTTGAAGTGTGGGTGCAACAGAAGTCATGAAAGTTCAACACTCATAAATTTTTCAGTTCTGGTTGAGGTAGTGATAAGAGTTGTGATCACAACAAAGTAGAGAAAGAACATCATGGATGATCAAAATAGATGAAGGAATGTTGGGATTACTAGGATGACAATGACTTTGAGTGGGGAAGGGTGTAACATCTCAGAATTTGGTCTGAGTGCGCGCTCCTCCTCCATGTCTCAAAATAGACGTGTCGGGTGAGATGGAGAGCACTCGTTTAGGTAAATGAATCTTATACAATGAATTTGAGTTCCTTACGTGCACTACTGTGCCAAGGATAACTTCACCAAATGAATGCTTGCGATGGAAGTCAAGGTGAAGCCTTGACAAAAGGCGTGGGATAGTTGTGTGCTCCATGGAAGGTGGGCTCCCCACTAAAATGAAAGGTTGGTTGAAGGCGTAAGGTGGACGCTTCAACAAGGAAGGCACCCAACCAACCAGACCCAATGAAGCACATGAGTTAACAAGCTTAGATGCCTTGTGCGTGCATTGTGTCAAAAGGAGAAAACCAAGGAAATGATGAAAGGATGCCAAAATGACTTGGGCACCAAAAACCAAAAAATGATGTGTTGACTAAGTAAGAGAGTTTCGAGGAAGAGGGGGCATGCCCTTTGACAAGTCAGCTTGAAATGTTAAGTGGACAAAATGACTAAGGGAAACGCCAGCTTCATGGTAAAGGGGCACATCGGTTGGAAGGGACACATGCCTATATAATCCAAAGGAGGAAGTCATTTGGAAGGAAGGCAAGGTTGGAGTTGGAAAGAGTCATTCTTCATTATCGCAAGTTGAGGCATCAACCAAGAAGGAAGGGTGATCTCCCCCCAAGGAAGCAAGTTGACCCTGGAGGGTGACTTGAGTTGCCTTAGGGAGGCTGCAACAAGGAGTAGGTTGGGAAAGTCTTTATTGAAGGGAGATGGTGAACAAACGAACTGTGGTGGCAAAGGGAGGTTTCTCCAATCTGAGACAAAGACAAGTCTTAACTGAGTAAGGGGATAGGCACACTAAGGCAGAATTGCAGGCATTGCATAGATGAAGCAAGCATATTTTCATTCAACTATAGCGATGAAGGAAGGGCGCACGAAGGTGTATCACTAAAGATGAGTTGTATGGTTTTCAATCAGGTTCTTTGTAATAGAGTGAAAGCTCCTTTGTATAAACTTTCTTTGTGTGGCACAAGTGTTTGGATTGGTACACTATTGTTCAATTTTGTGTAAATAAGTCTTGGGTATTAGGCCAGTTCATTCGCCCACATATATGTTTCGTTTGCACTGTGTATGAATGGTTTTTCTTTACTGTTGAAGCTAATTATAAGAAAAGCACAAACATAAATTAAGTAACAAACGAGATAAGATGAAGGTGTAGCCTAGGTTGAGTAAGTCGGTTTGGCCTTTCCACCGCACAAAAGACTTTAGTTCCACATGGTGAGTGGGAACATTGGGTGTTTTCCGTCGCCCAACTGTAAGTTCACTAGGCCCGTGACACTGGGAAATTCTACCCAACTTGCCAATGGTATTTTGGGAAGAAGAAATCATGGTGTCAATTGAAAACAAAATTGGAAAATTTGTCATCTGTGAGCCCCCTTGGCAGTTGAAAACTGATAGAAGATGGGATTGGATACAAATTGAGGTGGACATGCAAGATGACCTCCTTGATGAAATAGAGCTAGTGTGGGGGTGTTTCACCTAGAAAGAAAGGATCTATTATTGGTGGGTTCACTTCGTTTTCTTTGGTTTTCAGAGAGTTAGACACCTGGAAGAATAGTGTAGAAGACCTCTTTCTTCCTTTTCCCCTTTTCATAGAACGTGGAAACACAAGGATCAACTAGAAGAGTTTGTCTCCATATTGTCAAAGACCTCTGCTAGGATTGGTGGTAACAATGATATTTTTTCGGCTAAAGTTTATTCTCCAAATTCTCATCGGGATGTGAATCCAGGTAAGCCTTGTTCTTCTAATTCTTCTTCTGCTTTGAAATCTCCCATTTTTCCTATGGTGGAAAAGTCTCTCAATAATTCTAATCTAGTCATAAAGGCAATAATTCCCCCCATTTCTGTTCCCCAGGTTGATGCGGGTGTTCAACCTTTGGAGGTTTTTTTCCAATCTTTAGTCAACTCAGTACCTTCCCTTTCTCCTCATTGATACAACTCCTCGTTGTCTAAAACACACCATTCTCCCCCTTCCTCCACCTCAAAGGTCTCAATTGATTCCATGGCCTCTAAATCATCATATAAATCAGATTACGTGCTATGTTCTAGGGTAAAAAAAGGTGATCATGCTTTATGTTTATGTGGTTTGGAAATGGAGAAGAGCATTGCAGGTCACATGAGTCGTAAGTCATTGATTTATTTAGTTCAATTACATGCAATGAAAGAGATAAGAAGCGATAACCATCCAACCATTACTTGGGCCCTTGGAGCAGGGAGAACCTAGGGAAAGAGTCACAAATGATTGTATTGTATTTCAGTGCGCGTGGGGTCAGGGGAAACCCAAAAATCAATGCCCTCAAAAATATTGTCCATGTCAGTAGGCCGAATTTTCTTCTAATCCAAGAAACCATGTGTAGTGGGGATAAATCTATAGAATCATTCAGAAATTGGGTAAACCATTGGTCGTTTAACACAATATAATCGAAGTGTCTCTTTGGAGGTTTTCTCACTGCTTGGAGTCCCAGGTTCAAAGCCCTCTCCTCCTCCCAGATCCCCTCTGGAATTGTTGTAGATGTGGTGGATAACACTTTAAATTTCCATTTTCGAATTATCAATATCTATGGACCATATGTAGATAGGGTAAATTTTTGGAATGAAGTATCCAGTTCTTGTTTTCTAAGTTCTCATAATATCATTTTAGGTGGGGACATAAAATTTATGTTGTCTTTAAAGGAGGTTTGGGGTGCTCACTTCTGCCAAGACCCTGAAGAATATTTTTCTTTTTTCTTTTTGCATTGGATAGAGAAATATCATCTGATTAATTTGGCTCCTCAAAACATTTCACAAACTTGGCGGAATGACAGAAAATGTTCCTCCATGGTGGTTAAGTGTCTTGATAGATTTCTAATCTCACAGGATATGATCGACCAACCTTTGTCATTCAAATTGAGGGTTCTGATAGGGGGCATATCATATCATATGCCAAATTATGATGGAAATTTCCAAAAAAGTTCCTAAGCCACCTTCCCCCTTTGATTTTAATCATGCCTGGATCAAGGAAGAGGAATAAAAAAGGCTTGTGTTCTCAGTGGAGGCATTTATTGTAAAACACAGAAAGTTTACTCATGCAACAGTTCACAGAAAATTTAGTCAAGGTTAAAAACATTTCCGCCCATTTGGACAAAATTTATAATGTGAAAGCTACTTATCTTTGTCGGAGGTAGAATCTCAAATAGGGGAACTATCCATAGAAAGAATGAATGAATCCTTATCTAATGCAATGGAAACAACCCTTAGTGACCTAATGAAAAAAAGAAGGATCTTTTGGATTATGAAGAAACACAATGACAACTTAAAATCAGGGCAATCTGGTTAAAAGATGGTGACAACAACTCAAAATTCTTTTACAAATTTGCAAGCCACATGAAAATATCAAATTCCATATGGGAAATCAAGGTTCAAATGGATGTTTGGTGTCCTATTTTGAAGGAATTGCTAATGCAGGTAAGGAGTTCTACTCCAACTTATTCAGGGAATCCTCTGTTTTTTCCATCGCATAAATGTTGGAAGTCATTGATATTTTTCCAAAGTCTATTTTAGAGGATATGAACTTATCACTTCAAGAGGAAATCACCGAGAAAGATATTATGTCAACGTTGTCCTCTTTTCAGAAAAGCAAAATCCTTGATCCCAATGGACTAACTGTTGAATTCTATATTGGTTTCTTTGATTCGATCAAATTTGACCTTTTAAAAGTGATTGAAGAATCTCAAATATCTGGTAAAATTTGGGATCTTTTAATTCTGCTTTCTTGGCCCTAATTCTGAAAAAGAAATCTTCAAAATCCTTTGAGCATTTTTGCCCCATATCTTACTGCGATTTAATCTATAAACTCATCGTCAACCATTTAAAGTCGATCCTTAGTGATTTTATCTCTAAAGAGCAGTATGGATTCCTTTTCAAGAGATAGATTCATGACGCAGTTTCCATCACCTAGGAAGCTTTGCATTCTATCGAGACCAATAATATTTTAGCCATGGTCATGAAATTAGTCCTCTCCAAAGTATATGATAAGGTTAATTGGACCTTTGTTAGACTTGCATTGATCCAACTTAGAATGGACCTTATTACAGTCAATTGGATTATGGGATGCATTGATTTCTCCTCCTTTGCAGTCCTAATCAATGCCTTTCCCCCAGTCTCTTTTCTCTCCTCTAAGGGAATATGAGAGGGATTCCCTCTATCCTCGTTCATAATCTTATTTATTGTAAAAGGATGTTGAATGGTGTATTGTCCCTAATCCAAACCCAATTTGTAATTGTACATATAGGCTGGTTAGTCATTGGTACCAATTGTAAATGTAAATGTACATATAGGCTTGTGATAATTTGGCACCAAGTTTTGGTTTTACGCGCACCTGAGTAGTGCGATAGGATTGATATCAAAGAAAGGGTGTGCACATTCCGTAGTGTTGCATGCATTTGGGTAAGTGCATGTGGTTTGCACATCAAAGGAAGGGTGCACAAATTTCACAGTGTTGCGCACACTTGAGTAAGTGTGCGGGGATTACCTTGAAGTGCGCATATATATATTTGAGGCCGAAGAGCCTATGTGGTTATGGGGTTGGTGAGTCGGGATGAAAATAGGCCAGTGCACCTATCTTTGTAAAATGTAATCACACTCAAGTTATTAATAATATCACATCGTTGCACACAGATAGATCAGACGAAAAGAGACGGGGGGACAAATTCCACTGAAAAAGAGAAAAGTGGGGGCTAAGATAAGAGGGCTTAAGTCCAAGGGAATATTTTATTAATATTTCCAAAAAGTGTAATTTATGGATAATTATTTATCCTAAGTTCCTAAGGGATGGGAACGAGTCACCAAGTGGCTAAAGCTAACTCTGAAGGTGACAAGTGTCCAGTTTAAGACATGCAATATATTGCTGACCTTAGTGCATTTTGGGGGGATTCATTTCATTGCTTGATCATTCAGATTGACGCTTATGCAGGGGGAAATAGATAGAACTATCTGCCATTGTACAACCTGGTGCTTTGGAAAAACCAGTTTGTGGTCGAAGAGGTGGGTTGTCAGGACCGTGAGCATTCTCTCCAGGTGAGAGATTTGCTGACGAAGAGGCGGGTTGTCAGGCCCGTGAGAATTATCTCAAGGTGAGAGATTTGCTGACAAAGATGCGGGTTGCTAGGCCCATGAGCATTCTCTTCAGGTGAGAGTTTTGTTGAGAATTGTTCCTTGGTGCGCTGAGCATTAGTTGCAATGCTTTGAGATTTCTTGTCCGACCTATTTCTGAAGCCATGGAAGGGAAGTGGGGTAGCTGAAGGACTGTTGAGCAGAGAAGGGGCACACTTCCTGGGGTGGGGTAGGCATGTGGGGAATGAGAGATTGTAGACTAGTTGTTGCAGTGGGCACCTTGGACTGATAAATTCCACTATTTATCAGACCATATCCTAGCATAAGGAATCCTTTTTCCCTGGTGGAGTTTAAGCCCCAACTAGGGGGTGACTTGTTGCTAAAATTTTACAAGCAACAAAGTCTATGGCTGGGAGGAACATCTGAGCTCTGCATGTAGTTGGTGACTTTTCATACAAGACAAGTGTCCTTAATGTGCTTGTCTCATTTACTGTGTGCTTAATCATCTATGTCTAATATTGGTTCAACTCTTGTATGATGTTGCATATAAGTGATTGTTGTTATTTTGTATAATGCTGCTTGCGCATGTAAGTGTGGGGTTGATATTCAATATTTGTAGTTGTACATGCTGAGTATAATAGTTGTTATTAGTTTTTCTGTTAAGTTAACCTTATATTAATAGTCATGGGTCTCCGAGGTGAGGTTAAAATGGCTGTGCACATAGGGAAATACTCTGTGCACGTAGGGAAGCAGTCCGCGTGCACAAGGAGAACATAATTTGCGTGTGATACCAGAACGGTTGCATGTGCAGTAGTGATCACATGTTGAGAGTAGATTGCATGCACAATAATGTTTATGTGCACACACATAATAATGTTTATGTGCTCAACATGCCTATGCACGCAGTTGTATTGTGTTACTTCTACTATTATAAGTTGTGTCAAAATGGGAAAATTTGTGTGGAGTGACCCAACTTGGGGTCATGCGTGTTACTTCAAGTATTTCTGCGTAGGTCAATGTTATAGAGTAGAATCCGTGCACTAGATTTTGGGAGTAGTGGAACCTAGCTGGGAGGCTGGGTATGTTACAGATTGGTATCAGAGAGATATTTGGAGAGTTGGAGTAACAGAACCCAACTAGGAGGCTGGGTATGTTACATTGTGGTATTAGAGCATTGGTTCAACACTAGACTTGTATGGGCTAGATATCAACAAGAAGTTGCAGATCTATTGATTCGACACTGGATTGGTATGGGCCTGAGATGAACATGAAATTGTTGTGCGCACTAAGTACTGGTGCCACATAGTGTAGAGTTTATTGTGTATGGAAAAATATTGGTGCGCAGTGCAGAGTCGTGATGCATGTAAAATATTGATGCACATGTGTGCACACTAGAATTTGGATGTTAAAATCATCCAAGGAATTGGAAGAAAGTATTCTAACAAAATGGTGCAGATCTTCCATGAATTTGTCACATGAATTCATTCAACAAATCTTATTGCCAACCCATTTTGCAGAATTAACAACGATTAGAGCAAGACAAAATCAACACAGAGAGTCAAAAGCATGGAAGATGCACAAAGAACTTACAACCATGATCATGAATTCAAGGATTTGTATGTTGATTTGGGTGTTGATGGTACAAAATCCAAGGAGGAGTGCATAAACTTGGTAGAAACCATAAAGGGACTGCAAAAATATGTCCAAAGCTATAAAGATGACAATGAAAGGATTATGAAAGCTAGGGAGAAACAAGATGGATTCAATATCAAGTTCATGCAAAACTTGGATAGAATAGAAAATAAAATGAACAAGAAGATAGAGTCAAGCAAGTTAAGGAGTCATAGGTCTCATGGTGAAAGAAGAGAAACAAGAAGTGCCGATAGGAAACATGACCATTCACCAAATTATTCATTTAGGAAAGCACATAGTAACTCAATTCCATCTCCTATCAGAAAGCATAAGAGGAGGATCGGGGTGGACGAGCTACAAGGAGAAATGAATAAGATCAAGTCTCCTACCTTTAACAATGAGCATGAGAAGGATGGAGATGTAGAGACCTAGATGTTGGGTATGAGGAAGTACTTTCAGCTGCATAATTACTCTATGCAGGAGGAAGGGAGAATTTATATATATCATCTAAAAGGAAAAGCATCAATGTGGTGGGATCAATTCATGCAAGTGCAACACATTGATGAGAATAAGGTTACTTGGAGGGAGTTCAAGAGGTATTTTCAAAAGAAATACTTAACCAAGTGATATTAAGAAAATAAAATGAAGGATTTATTTGAACTCAAGCTTGGAAGTATGACAATAGATGAGTATGAAAGAAGATTCCCAGAATTGTTGAAATATGTCACATTCATCAAGGATGAGAAAGTTAAAATTCAAAGGTACCTGAGTGAGCTGCTCTCATTTATCAGTGACAAGAAAAAATATTATGACCCCAAGACATTAAAGGAAACCATAAGGCGTGATAAATGTCTTTATGATCAACAAAGAGGAAGATCGACCTTCCAAAAGGCCCGGGAAGACAAGATGAAAAGCAAGGTGGAACAGAGGAAGAAGGGGACTAAGCCACCATTTTTTAGAAATACTGCACAAGGAAAACCAACTCCCAAGGAGCCTAGAATGACTGAGACAGTGGGGAAAATAATTAGACAACAACCTATTCAATGTTGGGGTTGTGGAGGAGTTCATATGTATAGGGATTGCCCTCAAATAGGTGAAAACACGAGGACTGCACAAAATGTACAACAATCTTCTATATGCTAAGACATGGACATAAATGTACCAAGGATCTACACAACCATGGATTACAAGAAAGTTGAGTTTCAGTCGCACATGATTGAAGTGGAAGGTAAGATTAATGACCAAGCCATTGTTATTTTAATTGATTCGGGAGCTAATCATAGTTATCTAAATCCTAAGATGGTGGAAAGATTCCAATTACTGAGAAGCAATATTGGAAAATCTTGGTTGGTGCAGTTAGCTACAGGGGCAAAAATGAAAATTAATGAGATGGTTAAGGCATGTCCAAAACAAATGAATGGATTGTGCACAAAAGATGATTTGAATATCATACCTTTGGGATCATATGATTACCTCATTGGTATGGATTGGTTGGACCAACACCATTTTGTTTTAGGTTATTACAATAAAGTAATTATTTTCTTGGATGAGGAAGGAAACTTAAGATTAGTTCAAGGCATTCTAGGAGCTGTAACTATCACAGAAGTTTTGGCCTTGCAATTGAAGAAAAGTTGTAGGAAAGGATGTCAAGTATTTCACAACGCACATGGAGGAGGAACGTAAGGATACAGTGCCAAATGTTGAAGACTGCACAATATTGAAAGAATTTGAAGATGTATTTAAAGAGATATCAGTGTTGCCATTGAAAAGAGATATTGATTTTTCTATAAAACTGATGCAGGTAGCAACTCATGTATCCAAGACTCCTCATAGGATGAGTACACCTTAGTTGAAGGAATTGCAGATGAAACTTGAAGAGATTTTGAAGAAGGGGTATATTTTCCCAAGCGTGTCACCTTGGGGTGCCCCAATATTGTTTGTGAAGAATAAGGATGATACGTTAAGGCTTTGTATTGACTTTAGGAAATTGAACAAATTCATAGTAAAGAACAAGTATCCTTTTCCAAGGATAAATGAACTCTTTGATCAATTGAGGGGTGCACATATATTTTTAAATATTGATCTCATATATGGATATCACTAAGTGAGAATTAAGGAAGAAGACATCAACAAGATTTCCTTCAGAACAAGGTACACACATTACGAGTTCACAATGGTGCCATTCGGGTTGTCAAATGCACCAACTATCTTCATGTGTTTGATGAATGGGGTTTTCAGAAATCACTTAGATAAGTTTGTCATTGTATTTCTGGATGACATACTTATTTACTCAAATTCTGAAGAAGAGCACGAGAAACACTTGAGGATGGTGCTACAAGTATTGAGGGAGCATTAACTATATGCAAAGTTGAGCAAGTGCTCATTTTACCAACGACAGATTCATTATTCGGGTCATATCATTTCCAAGGAAGGAATAATTGTGGATCTTGAAATGATAAAGGCCATTGAAGAATGGCCAACACCAAGAAATGTCGTACATGTGAGATGTTTTGTGGGGATTGAAGGTTATTATAGAAGGTTTATTGAAGGCTTCTAAAAAATTGTGCACCCAATTACATCCTTGCAAAATAAAGGTGTGATATTTGAGTGGACTTCTTATTGTGTAAGAATTTTTCAACAGTTGAATAGTTTATTGAATAGTGCACCAATACTAAGGATTGCTGATCCAGATGAAGACTTCATTTAATGCATGGATTCTTGTAAATAAGGACTTGGGGGAGTCCTTAGTCAGAATGAGTATTTGGTATGTTATGAGTCAAGAAAATTAAAAAAAGCATGAAAGGCTCTATGCTACTCATGACTTAGATTTGGCAGCCATAGTGCATGCCTTGAATATGTGGCGGCACTATCTCATGGGTAAAATATTTGAGTTAATGGTTTGAAATATGTGTTTGGACAACCAAGTTTAAATTATGGGCAAAGCAGGTGGTTAGAATTCCTCAGTGAGTATGACTTTGACATAAAGCATACAAGGGGGGAAAATAACAAGGTGGCTGACACACTCAACATGAGGGTGCATGAAATGCATGCTACAACCATTAGCATGTACAAATCAGATTTGAGTGACAAAATTTTAGAGGTTGCCAAATTAGATCAAGGCTATGTGGATGTAAAGACGAATTTTTAGCAAGGTATGTCACAACAGAAATTGGAAGGTTATGAGCTAAAAGATGATGGAATCCTCATGTATAGGCACAAAGTTTATGTGCCAAATGTTCAGGAGTTGAAAAAATTGTTATTGTCAGAGATGCATAAAGTTCTTTATGCAGAACATCCAAGCTACCAGAAGACAGTAACAATGGTAAAAAAACAATACTATTGGCCGGGCATGAAAAAGGAGGTTGCTGATTTTATTACTAGATGCCTCGAATGTCAAAAGGTCAAGGCTGAGCACAAACATCCAACTGGCTTGCTATAGTGCTTGCCCATTCCTAAGTGGAAGTGGGAAGTTGTAACCATGGATTTCATTACTAGGATGCCTAGGACTGCTAAGCAACATGATTCTATTATGGAAGTGATGGAAAAGCTTACTAAAGCTTCCCATTTCATTCCAGTGAAATCAATGGACAAGGAAACCAACATTATTGAAATATACACGCGATAAATTGCTAAGCTGCATGGTGTACCTAAGATAATTGTGTCTGATAGAGATCCCAAGTTCACATCGAACTTTTGGAAAGGGATATTCAAAGGATTTGGGACAAACATGAACTTTAACATAACATATCACCCTGAGACAGATGGAAAAATAGAGAGGGTAAATCGGGTGATTGAAGATATGCTCAAGATGTATGTGATAGATAAACTACCAAAATGAAAATACTACCTACACTTGGTAGAGTTTTCTTACAACAATGGGTATCAAGAATCTTTAAAGATGATCCCATTCGAGGTGCTCTATGGTAGAATGTGCAACACACCAGTGAGCTAGGATAACCCAACAAACAAAGTCGTGGTTGGGCCAGATCTTCTCTGGGAAATGGAAGAGTAGGTGGTGAAGATAAGGAAAAATTTAAAGGTTGTTCAATACAGGCATAAGAATTGTGCAGGTAAAGGAATAACCCACAAAGAGTTTAAAGTGGGTGACCATGTGTTCTTGAAAGTAAAAGCAAGACACAGTTCCCTTAAGTTGGGAAATTGTTCTAAGCTAGCAACGCGATATTGTGGGTCATTTGAAATCCTAGAGAAGAGTGTTCCTATCACATATATTCTTGCATTGCCTGCATCCTTGTGTATTCGTAATGTTTTCTATGTATCATTGCTTAGAAAATAAGTACCTGATGCTAATAATATTATTGATTGGAATGTGATTTAGGTGGAGCCAGAAGGCGATTTTTGACTGTGAGCAGTTTGCATATTGGATCAGAAAATCAAACAACTCCAGAATTGAGTCATGGAGATAGTAAAGGTCCAGTGGACCTGGTACGATTCTGAGGATGCAACTTGGGAGCATGAGGATGCTATGGGGGTGGAGTATCTACATCTTTTTGAGGACTTTTGAATTTTTGTATGTACATGTGTATATAATACACTTAGGACAATGCATAAATCATGAGAAGAGGAATGTAATTTCCCTAATATGAACCCCATTCATAATTATACATATAGGCTAGTAAGCCATTGGTACTAATTATAAATGTACATATAGGTTGGTGAGTCATTGGTACCAATTGTAAATGTAAATGTACATATAGGCCGGTGATCCATTGACACCGAGTTTTGGTTTTGCGTGCACTTGAGTAGTGCACGAGAATATCAAAGAAAAGGTGCACACATTCCATAGTGTTGCACGCACCTGGTTTGCACATCAAAGAAAGGGTGTGCACATTTCACAGTGTTGCACATACTTGAGTAAGTGCGCATCGAACCGATATCTATATCTATCTATCTATCTATCTATCTATATCTATATCTACACACACACACACACACACACACACACACACACACACACACACACACACACACACACACATTTGAGGCCAGAGAGCTTGTGTGGTTATGGGGCTGGTGAATCGGGATGCAAATAGGCTAGTGCGCCTATCCTTGTAAAATGTAATCACACTCAAGTTATTAATAATATCACATCGCTGTGTGTAGACATATTAGACGAAAAGAGATGGGGGGATAAACTCCATTGAAAAAGGGAAAAGTGGGGATAAGCTAAGAGGGCTTAAGTCCAAGGGAATATTTTATTAATATTTTCAAAAAGTGTAATTTATGGATAATTATTTATCCTAAGTTCCCAAGGGATAGGAATGAATCACCAAGTGGCTAAAGCTAACTCTGAAGGTGATAAATGTCCAATTTAATGCATGCAATATATTGCCGACCTTAGTTTATTTTGGGGGGATTCATTTCATTCCTTGATAATTCAGACCGACGCTTCTCAATGGGGAAAGAGTTGGAACTGACTGCCATTATATAACTCGGTGCTTTGGAAATTTTTTTTTATGGTCAAAGAGTCGGGTTGTCATGCCCATGAGAATTATCTCTAGTTGAGATATTTGTTGACGAAGAGGCAGGTTGTCAGACACGTGAACATTCTCTTTAGGTGAGAGTTTTGTAGGGAATTGTTCCTTGCTACACTGGGAATTAGTTATATTACTCTAAGACTTCCTGTTCGACCTATTTCTAAAGCCCTGGAAGGGAAGTGGGGTATCCAAAGCATCGTTGAGAAGATGAGGGGCACACTTCCTCAGGTGGGATAGGCATGTGGGGAATGAGATATTGTAGACTAGTTGTTGTAGTGGGAACCTTGGATAGAGAAATTCCAATGTTTATCAGACCATAGCCTGGAATAAGGAATCCTTTTTCCCTGCTAGAGTTTAATCCAGAGCTCAGGGGTGACCAATTGCTAAATTTTTATGAACAACATAGTCTATGGCTTGGAGGAATGTTTGAGTTCTATGTGCAGTTGGTGACTTTTCATAAAAGATAAGTGTCCTTTATGTGCTTGTCTCATTTACTGTGTGCTTAATTATCTATGTCTGATACGGGTTCAAATCTTGCACGATGTTGCATAAAAGTAATTGTTGTTATTCTGTATAATGCTTCTTGCACATGTAAGTGTGGGGTTGATATTCAATATTTGTAGTCGTACATGCTAAATATGTTAGTTGTTATTATTTTTCCTGTTAATTTAACCTTATATTAATAGTCATAGATCTCCGAGGTGAGGTTAGAATGGCTGTACATGCAGGGAAATACTTCATGTGCACAAGAAGCTGGATTCACTGTGTGCAAAGGGAAGCAGTCCTTACTCAGAAGAATAACATAATTTACGTGTGATGCCAGAATAGTTGCACTCGCAGTAGTGATCACATGTTCAGAGTAGATTACATGCACATTAATGTTTATGTGCTCAACATGTTTGTGTGTGTAGTTGTGTTGTGTTAATTCCACTGTTATAATTTGTTTCAGAAGAGGAAAATTTGTGTGGTGTGACCCAACTTGGGGTTGTGCACGTTACTTCAAGTATTTCAGCGCAGACCAATGTTATAGAGTAGAATTTGTGCACTATATTTTGGGAGTAGCAGAACCTAGTTAGGAGGCTGGGTACATTATACATTGGTATCAGAGCGGTATTGGGAGAGTTGGAGTAGTGAAACCCAGCTGGGAGGCTGGGTACGTTACAAATGGTGTTTTCATTGATGTTAAAATCAGTCATCGGTGATCAAAATGAAGAAGCCTATGGGTTTACTTGAAGGAGTCTCCAAAGTGGCCCCTCTATGGCGTAGCTTTAAGCATGGCCCTCACGGGAATATGATTTGAAGAAGCCCAAAAGAATCCCCATAGGTGTGGTCAAGAAGCCCCTACAATCAAGTGAAGAAGCCTACAAATGTACAAGATCAAGATTGCAAGATGAAATTGTTGAAAGTATTATTTGTGGTCAATTTGGAACCCTATATTTGAAGGAATGTTTACCCTACATAAACAACTCAAATGGAAGAAAACGTTACATGGTTGGACATCTTATTCTGAGACCTTTCAAAGGGTATATGAAAGTCCTTCTAACTCCCTAGGAATGAGGAGATATGGATTTTTCCATCCAACAATCTAGCTATAAAATTGAGGCCGGCTCAACTAATTTTTGGAGAAAGAATTGCTATAAACACATGATAGAATTTCACATTTTTTGAGTAACCGAGAAAGAGATCAAGTTTGATGTGCATACAAGGTGTTTGGGGTGTCTTCTGGTGTGCAAGCAAAGTCTAAGGGATTATCTTAAGGTATTTCTTATTCTCAAGGTATGCTATAAGGTTGTGATGTTGTCGTAAGGTTATGATGCTACCATATGCTCTGCTATGAAGTTCTGATGTTGCCATGAGGTTGTTGGGGTTTATATATGGATTCATGTGGACCTAGGATCTCTATGTAGACCCAGTTTGTGAGGCTAATATTTTGGATATTTTGGCACATGATTTGAGGCATATCCTTGGAGATCTTGGCACAAGTTTTTATGTGGTTGTTGGGTTTTATATGTGGACCCATGTAGACCTAGGATCTCTATGTGGACCCAGTTTGATTATGATGATGTATGAATGATAGTGACAAAGACAGTGACAGTGAAAATGACAGTGACAATGATAGGTTGATTCTTTTATATACATATTTGAGGGTGAAAGGAAGGGGCAAGGAAAGGGGGTTGGAGCCACCTTCTAGTTGGAACTGGAGAATCTAGAGAGTTGTGTCTTCCTTTAGGTTGGTGCCTGTAAATCATGGGGTTGGTGCCTCCTTCCAGTTGGAGCTAGAGAATATTGGAAGTTGTAGTGTCCTATTACTGTAATCTTGTTATTACATAAGAAAAACATTCTGTGGTTTTCTTCCATTTGGATTTCCACTTAAATCTGTTGTGCACTATGTATTTGTTCTTCTACTCTTTATTGTATATTGGGATGCATTTATTTCATTGAAAAGTTAAAGTTTTTAAATGGTGCTAAATTACAATTAATACTGATTCACCCTCCCTCTCAGTATGCACAACTGGTATCAGAGTAGGTTACCTTCAATATAGTCTAATCATTGGAAGGAATATCGCGAGAAAAAATGGAAGGTGACATTTCGAATGGGATTCCAACATTTGATGGAAACAATTAAGCATACTAGAGAAACATAATGGAAACTTACTTTACAAATTTAGGAGTGGATATCTGGATCTTAGTTGTCAATGGCTATAAAGTTCCAAAAAATACTCAACTTGATCCAGATGAGAAGAAATTAATGAGCTGTAATTCAAAGGCTAGGCATGTTATCATAATTGGATTGACACCCACTGTTTCTAGCAAGGTGACAGGTTGCAACACAACTAAATAGGTTTGGGATAAAATTCAAAATATTTATGAAGGCGATCCAAAAGTTAAGCAGGTCAAGCTTCAACGACACTAAGAACATTTTAAAAAACTGAAAAATGAATGAAAAAGAAGATATTGCAACCTATTTACTCAGAGTAGATGAAGTTGTTTTAATACCATTAGAGGATTAGGAGAAGAATTCAAGGAATTCTTGGTTGTACATAAAGTGTTTGTTAGCACTATGTAAATTTGTTCATCTGATAAAACAAACGACAAAGGTAACCTACAAACCAACTTTAGAGCTGGGTACTAGCCTGCTCAACTTAGAGAGGGCTCTCTCCTCTCACTTGGTCTTTAACATATGAGTTTTCTTTAATGCTTCAATGGCTAGGTTTGGTTGTTTTGAAGGGATTTTATAATTTTGCTGGCAAGGAAGAGGAGGGACCCTTAGGGCTATGGAGTCAAACTT
>WSFP011425719.1:0-22330 GCA_009831015.1 Picea engelmannii
TTTCATTGTTTTGTGTGCCATGTCATAGTCATGTTTATACTCATTCTTCTCAATTTTTGGAGAGGAGCATGATGATGATGTTTATTTTGTGCTAAGATGTTTTCTATGAATATCTTAGTTCAAATTGCCTTGTATGAGAATTTGAGAGCATTGTTTTGCGTGAAAAAAGGGTCATATTGAGCCAGTTCAGATTATGGTTGAGTTTATACTCATTTTTCTCAGAATTCCGAGAGGTATTCAATGGTAACCTCTATTTCATAAAATGAGCAAAAGAATTGGAGAGTGACTTCAAGATTGGTTTTGTAAGTCCATTTTCATTGTAAGTTTTGACATTTGAGATTAATGAAGATCAATCTCATTATTGAAAGGGGACTCGAAGATGTAGCCTAGGAGAGGTGAGTTCTGTCATCAATTTTTGTCTTATTTAGTTCTTTTATTTTTTGTTGTGTCATCTCACATTATTCTGCAAATTATCATCATTTCATGAGATTTTGGACAAGTAAAAGATTCACAAGTGTTCTACTAAGATATCAATACGATCGAGAAATATTTTGAATCAAGTTAGATGTTAACATATGTGTTTAAAGAATAAATCAACATCTAAAACTTTTGGATTGGGTTGGTATCAGAGCGAGGTTTTTGACAAGTATTTGCAAGTGAATATGACAAGGTCCAAGACTCAAGTTGGTGAAGGTGTTTGAAAACTCCGTAGCACAGATCTCTTTGTTGTAGAAGACACCATGAGTAAATCTCTCACGAAGTTAAGGCTCCATAAAGACATGAACCAATAGATTTAGAAGCAAAATTCTAAATTAAGGATGCAACTATAATCTCTCAAGGAGGAGAAGTAGAGGCTTCAAGATCGATTGATATGTCATGAAGAATTCCATAGAGTTATTTTTGATGAATTTGAAAGAAAGTTGCAGACTAAGAACCAGATATTGGCACCATTCCATGAAGCTAGGAAAGTAGAGAATGAAAAGTCTCCTATGCAAGAGAGACGATCTCCTACAAAAGGTTTGTAGATAATAACCGAGAAAGATGATTCATCATATTCTTCTTCAGCCCGTCAAGATGGAGAATACTTCAGGATGGCTGAAGTAGGGAGAAATTCAAATGAAGAGGCATTTCATAAGTAGTTGGGCTTACCTTCCAGCCCAGGGAAAGGTAACAAATGCAAGACATCTCCGGGAAGAGATGTGCATTCCAAAGAGGGGATGAAGACATTTTCCAGTAGTAAGCCTAGCATGAATTTATGGTCTATGTATCCATGTGCTTCCTATGGAACTAGTAACCATAGTATGGTGAAATATTAGAGAAGACAATCCTTGCAAGAAAATCCATCCAAGAAGAAGGATAGAAGTGGAAGTCATTTTTCAAGACAAAAAAAAGGGAGAATGACAAGAAGGGGTTGTGGTTCCAAGATGGGAACAAGAAACTCTCCTCTTATTGTGGTAAGAGTGGAGATCATATACAGAAGTGTTGGATGCTTTATCCACACTTATGTCTGAAGGAGAACCAGGAAGATGTAAAGGCATTTACAAGAAGACATGTAGCGACCCTAAGTGAAGTTAATAATCTTGTTGAGAGTCTCGAGAAATAATTTTTCCTATTGGTTGGTATTAACAATGTAACATACGAAGACATTAACGTATGGTTCATGGATAGTGGCTCATCTCACCACATGACAGGAATGAGATCAATATTTATTATTTTCTTAGGAGTTGGTTATGTAAGATTCCAACTCGAGTCAAGAGTATTTTTGGGAATAGAACATATGTTATATGTTTTAGATTTGAAAGTAAACTTACTCTCGGTTTCAACTTTCAAAGACGAAGGATATGTAGTTTCATTCTAGGATGAACATGTACTTGTGTATTCAAGGGAATCTACCCAAGACACAACAATAGTGCTTGGTGTTTGGAAGGAGAAGTTGTATAGGTTACTTGGAAGACCTATAATTGGATCCAATGGTTTCTTGGATTCAATGTTAGATTCAATGTTAGATTCAACATTAGGATCAGAGGCGTTTTCAAAGACATGAAGTTATGAGACTCCTTCCAATACCATTGGAAGAATGAGTCGATGAAGAGGTCACCTATCTTTGTCCCTGGATAGGTATAAGAAAAGATTTCATTTTGGGAAATAATTTGTAAGTATGTTTATTTGTAATTTACAAAGTTAGTATGCATATGTAAATACCTTTTAAACGTCTATTTCTATTGTTGTATTAGAGGGCTTGTTAACCACTCCTTATAGAATTTCAAGAGTGAGAGGAATCTTGTAGGGATTTCTATATAGCCACTTTTAAAGAATTTTCAAGAGTGAGAGGAATCTTATAGGGATTTCTAAAGCCTTTCGACAATAATGAAGACAAGTATAGTTGTCTTATTAACAACTAATGAACTGCATATGGATCAAATTGTCTATGTAATATTGTTCTTGTTCTTAAGTACCGATGGCTAAGGAATCAAAGAGTACAAGCAGTTGGAACATGTAGATCGAGAGTGGGAAGAGCGTCATAGTAATGGAAATGTTTCTAGAGCTGGTAAAGAAATAGTCTTCTTTGTAAAGATGGATGCTATAAACATCTCCAAGATGTTATGACATGTTCATGTAGATATATACCTTGAGCAAAAGTAGGTCAAGTGATACAAATGTTTGTGGAGAACATGTTTGAGTTTACTTTCAGGGCAGGAGAGAGGAAATGAATAGGGGATTCATTTAGAGGCTCCTACAGATACATCAACAGTACAAGAACAATGAGTCCAATATTGGCGAGTCATAGATCAAGATTCGTCTTGGTTTCATGATTGTCGAGATATGAATATCTTTAACAGAGAAGGAGATGAGAGTGGATGTTGAGTACATGATTCGGATTTGGATATTTGATCCAGATTATTTTCGGCACGAAATGACAGTGGAGATATAACACAGAAATATAGAGAGATATTGCAAGAGATCCAATAATATAAGAAAGATATATCGGATATATAACAATAGGCACATATATACAATAATACACAATTTCTTTTAATGAGTGAAATGTACAAAACTATAGAAATACAGAGTGAAAGACTCGCTAGAATGGTGGCAGCTTATCTCTGAGAAGAGATGTGACAGGTACTCACATTTGCAAGAAGATGATTACAATGAGGCTCTAAAGGCCCTTTTAACATAAATAAAATCCAAAAACCTAGTCCCGAAAGATGAAAATCCAACAATTTTGTGGATGCCATTTTGGGTATTTTGGTGTATCAACTTCCTGGTGGCGTAACTTTGGCATACGATCTTCGTTTGGGGCGCACGATAGCTTGTTGGAAGGGTATTGTTGAGGAGATTCATCTAAACTATTGGCATACGATAGGGCGTAACTTTGGCATAGCTCGTTGGAAAGGTATTTTTGAGGAGATTCATTTTTGGGGCTAAATCAATCAGAGCCTTTGGCTCTAATTTAGGTTCTCGATCTCGAAAAAACTTCATTTAGGCCCTCAAAATGGCCTAGAAGTGTAGGAATCGAAAAACTGCTAAAAACAATAAATTGCCAAAAGAATTTTTGAGCCAGTTGGAATAGGTGGGTGGCCACCAATATCCACCTGGATCCATATTATGGAATAAAGAGTCAGTGAGTAGACTTATGTTATGAAGGAATCAATGAGCAAAAACCGGAGCTAAATCTAAACTAGCGCCAATATCCATGAGCAAGGAGCCAGAGTCAGAGCCATGTTCTAAATAAGTAGATGTAATTACATTGATCAAATATGTATCCAAGATCCTAGATGAAGGTCCAAAATGACCAAGTTTAATATGGAAATCAGTTCCAGAGTATTTCAGTAAGGTGGAAGAGTGAAGAAGCCTTATAATCACTAAGTTGTCGAAAAATATGCAATTCAACAAGGTGGAAGAGTTAGGAAGCCTTATTATCACTAAGTTGTTGAAATATCCATACTTTTGGAGGACTAAAAGTTATTCAATGGGAAGGTGTGATCCAAGAGGATTTGAAACACCCAAAGAGGTCCAGGAGGATCCATAAATGCTCAAAATATGATGATCTCAAATTTTCTTGAAAATGATTTCATTGCGTAGAGATCGACGATAGCTTTCCAACATCGTAAAAATCGCCTCAAACAAAGTTTGTATGAGAAAGTTATAACTCTTAGAAGTTTTGGTCAAACCAGGTCAAAAAACCAAAGGGGGTGACACATGGCACATTCATATAGGTTCGTACAATGCTAACATGGTAGCACCATAGAGCGACATGTGGAAGGTAGCAGGATAAGTTGAGGAGGACCAATTGGCATTTTCCACGTGGCAGAATCCCATTGGGCCTTTATGGTTTGGTTTATTAAAATGTTTTGGGTTGATCGGAGTTGAACCCCAGACCTCTTACATGGCATTCCCATGAATTACCAATACACCACAATGTATGACTTTAGTCATATGGGAAGTATTATATTTGAGTTTGGGTTAAGGTTCAATCAACGGATAAAAGGCCGAGGGCCTAGCCACCAACCTTATGGTATATGCAATGTAACCATATCCTATACAATATACATGGTTATAACAAAATGATGGTTGGGGAGAGGTCCACAAGGTCAAACCCGTGACCTCCTCTCCTGTGTACAACCACCTTAACCATTGCACCAAAGGCACCACACATTACGGGATACCAACATATTTGTATTGAAAGTTGATACAGAGGTTAGCATGGGGTTCAAACCACGGTTGGGTCCACGCCCTATTTAAACTGGGCACAGATTTTGAAGTAAGAGAAGAGTTTGCACAGAGTATGAGACATGGAAATTCATGAAGGGTGCAATATGATGCATCGTTTTTCCTGCCAAGGGTTGCAAGAGATGTCTTATTCATGGAGTTTCATCGTTTTGCTTGCCATGTCCAAACATAGTCATGTTTATACTCATTCTTGTCACTTTTTCGAGAGGAGCATGATGATGATGATTATTTTTTGCTAAGATGTTTTCTATGAAGATCTTAGTTCATATTGCCTTGTATAAAAATTTGAGTGCATTATTTTGCATGAAGAAGGGGGTCATTTTGAGCTAGTTCAAAATATGGTCGAGTTTATATTCATTTTTCTCAAATTTCGAGAGCAATTCAATGGTAACCTTTATTTTTACAATTGAGCAGCAAAATTGAAGAGTGACTTCAAGTTTGGATTTGTAAGTCCATTTTCATTTTAATTTTTGAAATTCAAGTTTAATGAAGAGCAATATCAGTTTTGAAAGGGAACTCACAGATGTAGCCTAGGAGAGGTGAAATCGATCATCAAATTTTGTCTTATTTAACTCCTTTATTTTCTGTTGTGTCATCTCACATTATTCTGCAAATTAACATCATTTCATGAGATTTTGGATAAGTAAAAGATTCACAAGTGTTCTAATCCAGGTCAATATCGATGGCCACCCACCTTTTCCAACTGGCTCAAAACAATTTTTTGGCAATTTTGGCAATTTACTATTTTTAGCAGTTTTTAACTTCCGGGGCCATTTTGAGGGCCTAAATGAAGGTTTTTTTAGGATCGAGGTTCTCAATGATAGCCAAAGGCTCTAATTGATCCCCCAATATGAATATCCATGATGATACCTTTCCAATGAGCCATCGTGCGCCCAAAACGGAGATCGTATGCCAAAGTTACGCCCTCGGGAAGTTGCTACACCAAACTACCCAAAATGGGGTCCACAAAACTATTGGCTTTTCATCTTCCGGGGTTAGGGTTTTGGATTTTCTTTTTGATAAAAAGGCCTTTTGAGCCTCACTGTAAAATCATCTTCTTGCGAATACGAGTATCCATCACATCTCTTCTCAGAAATAAGCTGCCACCATTCTAGCGAGTCTTTCATTCTGTATTTTTACAGTCTTTGTACATTTTCACTCATTAATAGAAAATTGTGTATTACTATATCTTTGCGTTTATGGTTGCATCTCTGATACATTTATGTTATATTATTGGATATTCGAGATATCTCTATACATTTCTTTATTATATGTCTGCTCTCATTTCATGTCGAAAATAATCTGGATCAGTGGTATCAGAGCAGGCTGCTCTTGATTGTTTTTTTCAGTGCATGTCCTCAACGAGGTCCGAGTATAGCAAGTTGGGTCTCTAGCTTATCTCTCTTGAAGATGATCGCTCTCACATGCCCAAAAAACCCTCCATGGAAGAAGAAAAGAAAAACGATGGAGCAGACGATTCTATCAATCTGTTGCTTGAGCAAGCTCTCACGTGATAGAGGGACGAAATGATGGAGAATTTTTCCCACATTCTTCAATGCCTATCGATAACAACATGTTGATGGTTGGAATTGCTGCAGGAGTTGTGAATTTGAGAAAGTAGCAAGTATTTAGCTGTGAAAATATTTCTATGTAATTATGAAATTGTGTATGGTAATGTGCACTGAGGATAGTGCAGTTTGTAGGGGGAGGGGAATGTAGCATCCCTATTTTACCCTATCTTAGTGATATGTTTTACAAGATATGTGGCCATGGGACAATCGATGTAATGTGTAAACTTTGTAAATCATAACGATAAATAAATATAAAGGCGGTCCAGGTGGATACAAACATAGTAATGGGGGGAATAAGTATCCACAAGAGCGGGAAGGGTCCAAGTGGTCCAAAAAGGGAAATATCACAAGTATTAATCTCAACCCACCTTGTCTAGAGTTTACCTTGTGTATGAACCTTCTATTTCCTTTGGAGTGTTTCTAAAGCCAATCATTGAATGATTGTAAGAGGGTGGGTGTGAAAAGTCACTTTAGGAAGTTATTTTGAGCATGAGGATGAGTACAATCCTCCTTGGGAGGAGTGTGAGTCAAGTAAGTAAGGAAAATAGGAACTTGTATGGAAAAACGAGGGTCAATCAGTCAAAGGAGTCGGGAAGCAGCAAGAAATATGAGGCATCTAGGAGGATACCACAAATTTCGGGAGTAGCAATGAGGAGCTTACACAGTTCAACAAAGACAACCAATTGGAGAGGAGCACGGGAGAGTGGATCACTAGAGTTGAAGAAGTGGGTTGTCATGCTTGCAATGTGAACTCTTTGTGAGAGAGATTTTCTTGAGTGCAGTAAGTTGTGTTTGTAATTTTCCTAGAAACTAACATCCCTGGTGTCCCCAATAGTGAGATTCTTTTCCGACCAAGTGCAGTGGAGCCCTGAGAGGGAAGAGGGAAGGCCCAAAGGACTATGAGCAGTGAAGGGAGATCCCCTTCCATGGGTTGTGTAGGTTGTGAGGAAGATAGTTGGCTGGATTGGGATAGCTGTAGGAGGAACTAGCCACCGTGGGAAGTGTTGGGACTATGAGGGACACCCTCTTTTGTGGATACATAGCTCCAGCTCAAGGGTGATCCGCTGTTGAGAATTGGAGCAATAGATCTATGGTTGGGAGGAACATTAATCCCCTGCAGACGGTTGTAACTTTGTTTCTTAAAGATAAGTGATGACCTTTGTGTTCATTTCATGTTCATATATTTAATTGTTGTGGATAATAACTTTGAGTTCAATATTTATATGATGTTATGAGTTGTTGTTCTAGTTTTTGTTTATGGTTTTTGCGTGTGTTGTTTGATACATGATTGGTGGGCATGATGAACTGTATATTTCCTTTTATTTTTGTATAAGGGCATAAATTTTATGTAGCATGCCTCAAAGAGGGTTACAGCTACGTTACAATGAGCTAACAAAGCTATGGCATAGTGGTTTTATAGTAGCACACCTTGGTTCATGGCTAGGGAGTGTGTTACATAGTGGTATTAGAGACTAGTTTTTGCAATGATGCGCCTAGATGAGTGGTTTGGGTATGTTACACTTTAGCTTTATGCAACTATCAAAACAATATATATTAACTATGTTCATGATGAATTATTGTGAAAAAATTAAACCTTACCTAACACCTTATAAAATCATAAAAGTAATTGTAAAAAAATTATAACTTACATAACAAACAATAAAATCTTAAAATTAATTTGTTGAACATTAATAATATTAATGTGGAATTAAATTCTTATATGTCATTTTTGTCTTTACATGTGAGACATATAGCTAATCATTATGATAATAATGAGGATCGTTTTTTTAACAAAAACAATTGTTTTTTGTATTAAATAAAATAGGGGTTGTGATTGTACCCTCCAAACTTTTAATACAAACAAAAAGAGATGACTATAAACAAAAAACCTCCATAATGTTCAAAATATGTTGGAAATTGCTTCCTACATGACCTATTTTTAGAACTTTAGAACTATTACTAATTATCTAGCTTGTAAATTTGGCTAGACCGAACACCCAACAATAAGCCGAAGGATCATCCCGATGGTGCCACTCTTCCCTTGGTGCACGACGACTAGGGTTTAACCCTGGCCGCTTGCGGCCTCTGCGCGAGTCGGAAGTGCAACCTGCTTCATACTTCTTCATTTACAGTGGTCACGAACACGTGTGATCCAAATGGATCCAGGAAGGCCTAAAAATCAAAGTTCTCAGAATTAAATGAAACCAGCGCCATTGCGTCGGGCTTAGCGCATCGATTCTGGAAATATATGTATTTATTTTTTCTGAAAATGGACACCGTATGCAAAAGTTATCGGGTTCTGATTGATTTCCCAAACAAGTTTTAAAAAGTCAAAGTCAACAGTAAACATGCTATGCTGTCGACGTCAACAGTATGTCAACATGACGTGTTAGGTGACGTCGTTATGATGTCAGCAGAGACACATGCCATCACCAGAAGGTGACACATGTCACTCATTTTTGGTGTTTTTAGGGCTGAGTTGGACCTATAAACATTTTGAGATGTGAAATTATACGGAAGTGACACATGGTTTTACGGACGTTGACGTGGTGACATGTGGCAGGCTCTAGGTACAACACATGGTTGTACGTATGTGATGTGGCACCAACAATAACATGACATGTGGCAGGTATGACAGTGACATGGTAGGATGACATGTCGACACATGGCGTATGGGATGATTGTGCACTGACTTTACAGGTGACTGGGTCGATGATTGGATTATACGACTCAACCACAGGGTGCCACGTGGCACCACAAATTTGGCCAAGAACGGTTTGGTCAATTTTTTTTTACCTCCGTCGGGCTTGAACCGCCGATCTCCGGACTAGGCAACGATCTAACCACCAACGCCAACCGCCCGACCTGTGTATGTTTCTTGTTATACATAGGGCATAATTTTAATTTAAGTTGAAGGATGGTGGAGGTTTGGGGATAATCCCCGGTCGGCGGGGGGCTAGCCCGCGACCAGGGCACTAGACCAGGAGTTTAAAACAAAGGGCATGACTGTTTGGGACTGCAACTTAGCCACTTGGCCCTCCACGTAACCAGGGGTCGAAGACCAAGGGCCAAAGACTAGGGGAGCACTCAACCCAACAACATATTGCGATTCCCATATGACCAGGAACCAAAGAAAGAGGCACATATTTTTCCAAGAAGTGGGTTTTTAACCTATGGTTGGATATTTTTGTTGATTTAAGCCCGATTTTACTGGATTTTGAACTTTTTTGGAGGATCTATAGCACTTTTTGAGGCCATATCTTGGGGGGAAGTTGGGAGGAGAACGCCAACCCCAAATCTATAAAAACCAGAGGTTTTTGACAGTATGAGGAGTTTCATAAACAACATAATGATGAAGAACTTGAAAGCTTAAGTCATTTTTATGTAGGGAAGCCATTGAGGAAGCGAACTTTGGAGGCCATTTCCTGGAGCTACTCTCAACCTTTTTCAGTGTCGTTAGTTGTGTTGGATTCTTGAGGTCGAGCAGAACACAACCAAACCGGTTTGTAATCCATTTGAGATACTTCTAATGTAATTTTTCATCATTGAAGATCAATAATAAATCCTCCCCCACTGAGACAAAGGCTCAGAGACGTAGGCAACCTTGTCGAACTCCGTTAACAATATTGGTGTTATGGTTTGTTGTTTTCAATGTTTACTTTCTGTTTTGTACTCTTTATGATGGCTGCAACATTCTTTCATTAAAATCTCCTTCCTCATTTAAGTTTTTGAATGGTAATTTAACACATGTTTAAAACTCAACCAAATATTTAAAAGATCATTTTCGGATCAAGTGGTATCAGAGCAGGTTGACAGTTGGTTGTTTGAGTTTGCATGATTACCAGGGAAAAGCTAAGTCGTTGATCCATGATCTTTTCATCAGGTGACTTATTAAAGAATTGTATTAAATGAGCATAAACAAAAGTACACCATAAAGAAGGAAAAGCTCAAAAGGAAAGTGATGTAAGCATGCAATATGAACACAAAGAACTTGATAATGGAGTTTGTCCCGGGTGGACTACATCTCCGGGTATTGCTCTCAAATGGGTAGGTATTTTTATTAAATCCACAAAAGAATTGGGCAAAATACATAAGCATACCTCATTCTGGAGTTAAGCTACAAAAGTTTTGCTTAGATCAGAAAACTAACACCACCACTGCATTTGTGGCATCGTTTTACCTAAAAATGATTGTCTCCACGCCTCGATCAGAGTCTGACACTTTTTGGCCCAAGAGACACCCATGCCTCGGTTTCCATGCCACTGCTCCTGTAATAAATGACTGAGAAATCTCGAAAAGCATGCCCTAGTCCGTACAAAAACCGTACGGTTGCACTTGGTTTGATCTCTTCTCTTCTATGTTCCGAACTCTGGTGAACACCCCTTCTTATACAAAAATCTGGGCAGTTAGCATTGATAAGGAGGTTGGGCGCATTGGTTGTAATAACTATATTTAGAACTTGGTTAGGCAGAGGTCCTGGGGTCGAATCCCACAAGCCTCCCCTTTTTAACACATTGTTATAACAGTTTTGGCACGCCTTGCCAAATCAGGCGGGTGACCACTAGAATGGCGGAATCGTTATTAAAATTGACGGATAGTTGGCGGAGGTTAGGCATAATGCCATATATGGAAGAGTGTTGAATAATGTATGGTCACATGGAGTATTATAGAACCAAGGGTTGGGCCGAAGGCCTAGCCTTTTTTTGCCCCACATGAAACATTTATTAAACTTAAATAAAATCTGTTCCATAGTATAAACAAGGAACATGTATTAGAAGGTTGGCTAGCGCAAAGATGTGGGGCCTTTGGGCTAAGAGGAGGTCAAGGGTTTGACTCCGGTGGACTCATATATTTTTACATATATCAACCACTTGAGGGGTGCCACATGGCACCATATTATTTGTCCACGAAAATGACACGTGTCATCACCTAATTTGCCCATGTGTCTGCCATCAATATGTACAACCTTGTGACATCATCCCATGTCAACTAAAATGTATGGATGTGCCATGTGTCACCCTTGCAGTGGTGCCACATGTCACCTTGACTTGTTGACTTTTGACCAAGTTTGACCTTAACTTTGACCGCTTATATCTTTTGATCCGTAACTCTGTTTGATGAGTTGTTTGCGTTGTTAGAAATCTTGTGATGCACTCTTTGCGATCATGCTATTTTCACCAAGTTTTCAGAACTTTGAATTTTTTCCCTTTCTCTGTTTGCTGAAGCCATTTTGAGCGTTCTGAGTTGCCTCTGTGCATTTTGAGTTGTTCTTAGCCTTCTTTGGATCCTTTTTGGAGCATGCCTGCCCACTAAGAGATTTTTGGACCACCAAAAGCTTTCATAAATCAACTGGTAAGTGAGGGAAGAGTCCCCTCACTTTATCCTTCTCAATCCACTTTGTATATAATCCTACTCAAAGATAATCAACATCACCCCTTCGTGAACTCCTCGTCCTTCTGTCCAGGACGATATCTTCATATAACTCATCCAAGTACTCAGGTGCAAACTCATAAACTGAAGGTATTGAAACTTCCTCATCCTGATCAATGATCATGGGAGGCTCAAAAAGGTTCAAGTTCTCTATGTTCAACACTTAGTAAATTTGCATATAAGGGGGAAGATCTAAACGAAAATCATTAGTGTCGCTTTTCTCCAAAATAGTGAAGGGTCCATATCGAAAAGGCTTGAGTTTCTTACCTTCATCCTTTAATTGTTCCTTGCTGATGTGAAGCCATACCCGGTCTCCAACCTGGAACTAATGATCAACCCTATGTTTGTCATGGAAAGCTTTATATTGTGCTTGACTCTTCTCCAACTATCCCCTCACCGCCTGGCGTATCTGTTGGATCCTCTGAATGAACTTGCGGGCTCTGTCCTCTGTTCATTCTTCATTCATGTCGGCATCTCTCCCATACATCAAGTCCAAAGGAACCTTTGGTAGGTACCCAAAACATGTCTCAAAAGGTGAACTCTGAGTGCATGAATGTAAAGCTCAGTTATAAGCATGTTGTACATAGGGTATATGTTCATCCCATAACTTAGGATGCTTGTTGCAGTAGCCTCGAAGCAAAAGTAAAACTGTTATATTTACCACCTCTATTTTTCCATCGGTCTGTGGATGAAAAGCAATGCTCCTCTTCAATTTGGTGTCCATCATTCTCCACAAGCTAGTCCAAAAATCCCCAAGGAATCGAGTATCTCAATTCGAGACAATGGACGTTGGTAATCCAAAGTGAACCCAAACATACTGAAAGAAGAGATTAGCAATCTACTTAGTAATGATCTGCTTTTTACATGGCATCAAGATACACATCTTGCTGAACCTATCCACTACAACATACAAATAATCATGACCCCCTTTGGTCATTGGTAAACCCCCTACAAAATCCATGGAAATACTTTCCCATGGATGGGATGGAACATGAAGTGGTGAGTATAGCCCCAATTTTCTATTAGTGGGCTTACAAGTAGAACACATCACACACCCCTTTACATATTTAGTTACAATTGCTTTCATTTGAGGCCAATAACAAAACCTCTGCAAATGAGCCATAGTTTTTCCTACCCCAAAATTCCCAGACACAAGAGAAGTATGAGCTTCTCGTATCACATGGACTCGTTCACTTGTAGAAATACATAGCTTCCCAAGATGATAGAGTAATTTTCCCTCCAGACAATAGTTCTCTACATGTGCACCATGGGTTAACTTCTCATATACTTCTTTAAAATCTTCATCGATGGCATATTGTTCTACATAGCTATCATGATATAAAGAAGTATTCTTCAAAATAATAGAAGCAATAATAGGAGGTCTAGAAAGCATATCGGCTACCTTGTTACTTGTACCCTTCTTGTACTTGATTACCAAATGAAATTGTTGTAGAAAACCCATCCATCTGTAGTGTCAATATTGTTGCAATTTGGTCTATGCTTGAAGATACTGTAAGGGATGGTGATCTGTACATATGATGGTTTCCTTCCCTAACCAGTAGTGCTTCCATTTCTTTACGCTTTGAACTAATGCATACAACTCTTTATCATATGTAGGATAGTTAACAACAACTTGGTTAAAAGTTTCAGAGTGATAACATATAGGCTTACGATATTGCATCAATACTACACCCATGGCATATCCATTGGCATCTGTCTCGATCTCGAACGACTATTGAGGATTCGACAGTGCTAATACTGGTGCGGTATTAATCTTCTCCTTCAAAATGTTGAAAGCTTTTTGTTGCCTTCCTTCCCACTGAAAAGTTTTCTTCACACTAGTTAAGGCATGCAAAGGAGCTTCTATAAAGGAGAAGTTGGGAATGAAGCTCCTCCAATACTGGATTGCACCCAAGAAGCTTCGGATCTCAGTCACACTTTTTGGCTCAGGCCATTTTACAATTACTTCAATTTTGGAAGGATCAATGTTCAATTTTCCTCCTTCGACGATATGACCTAAGTATACAAGTGCAGTCTTGCCAAATTCACATTTAGACATTTTCACATATAACTTTTCATTTGAAAAGTATCCAATACTTGCTTTACAAGCCTCACATGTTTATCCCAAGTCCGGCTAAAAACAAGAATGTCGTCTAAATATACAATCAAAAAGTCATCCAAGAAAGGCTTGAATACATCATTCATCACACGCATGAAAGTTTTCGGAGAATTGCAAAGCCCAAACGACGCAACTAACCACTCAAACAATACTTGTTTGGTTTTAAAGGCAATCTTCCATGCATCCTGTTTTGCGACCCTAATTGGATGGTATCCACTGCGCAAATCCAACTTAGTGAAATAAACAACATTCTTCAACTGATGAAGTAAAGCATCTATGCGAGAAAGAGGGTATCGATTTTTCACCATTATTTTATTCAAATCATGGTAATCGACATACATTCGCCATGTGCCATCTTTCTTTGGCACCATCATGATCGGAGAACCATAAGGAGATGAACTGGGCCTGATGACCCCTTGATCCAATAAGCCTTGTACCTGCTTCTTGATCTCTATCATCTCCACAACTGACATCCTGTACATGCCCACATTAGGAAGAGGAGAATCTTGCTGAAGATGTATCTCATGTTGGATTTCCCTCTTAGGAGGTAATCCATCCGGTTCCTAAAAAATATTATCATACTTAGAAACAATATCAATTAATTCCTTTTTATAAGACATATCACATCCTTGGAAAGCGTCGGATGTCCCAACATCTTTCTCTTTGGCGATCATGAGTACATATCTCTTATTAATGGTTATGAGTCTTTTAATTTGCCCTGCACTAACATATTTACCCTCATTCTGTGAGCTCTAACAATATATTCCACTCCCCCTTTAGTAAGGTGGTATTTTTTCTCATGATGAAAGAAGATTGCTTTTCTATCATAAAGATACAAACTTCCCAACACTATGCCACATATATCAAGTGGTACAACATCCAAATCCATTTGATCAATCAACTTCGAAGCAATAGCAAATCTGACCCTACATTGTTTGGTGACATTAAGTTTTGCTTGATCACATACCCAACCAAGAGGATAAGGCTTTGGATGTGGTTTCATTATAAGACCCATATTCTTGACAAGTGCTTTAGATACTAGGTTTACTTGGGAACCCAGATCAAATAATGTATCTATCTTAATATGTTTAGATACAACTCATATATGAAATAACTCATTCCTCTTTCGTTCATCAATATGAGATTCATCATTGGAACTTGAATTAGCATGAAGAGAATCTTTACCTTGTACTCCAGTCATTGTGATATTTCCTTCATCTCATGATTGGGAACCAAGATCTTGCTGCACTGTAGCAACGGTTTTCATCTTCCCCTTTCCACCAAACTGTTTCGGTTTCTTTTTTGGATGTAGTTTCCAACAATGTTCTTCATCGTGACCTGCCTTCTTGCAATGAGTGCAAGATGGTTTTCCTCCTTCTCTCATTACTGTAGTGGTCTTCTTGTCCTTTTGAACTTCTTGAAAGTATTTTGTGGGAAATTGGAAGGTTTCTTCGTGGGATCTTCTTGAAAATGTCTCCCCCTGTTCTCAAGTTGAGTGGCTTGCACACAAACTTCGTCAAGACTAGTGGGTTAAACAAGAGCAAAGTATGATGAATATAACTGTGAAGTGCGCCAATATACTTCATTAAATTTTCATAAGAATCCAAAGGAATATTCAGTGCAAGGGCTTTCTTCCTAAATTCTTCTGTGAAACTTTATACAGTCTGACCTTTACTCTGCCTCAAAGTTTGACATTCCATCATTGCTTTATGTAAATACCCTAATGGATAGAACTGCTTCCTTATCTCTGATTTAAATTATGACTATGAGGAAAGAAGATTACCACACTTACTTATGTCCTCTACCTTGCTCTCCCACCATATGAGAGCGATGCCTTCCAATCGAAAAGAACCCAGTTGCACTTTAACTTCCTCTAGTTTTTTCAGGATTAACATCTCCATTGAACATAGGTAAAGCAAACTTTACATCAAGTTTAATAATGGTTTCTTAAAAGAGGCTTTATGGCTAAAATGATGAGAATGATGAGAATGCTCAGAGGAAGAAGAACTAGAACGTCCAGGCAAAGATGGAGGCTCAGCAGGATCTCCTCCAGCCCCTTGATTTACCGAAGCATCATCATCTACATGTGCTTCCTTTTTCTTCCCTTTCTTCTTCATCCTCTTCTTGTAATCTCCATACAGTCGTTCGACCATTTCTGACATGCGATAAAAAAACCATGTGAAAGTTTGTCTCCTATTCATCACTCTTGTCCTCTTCTGCCATATTCTTCCTTTAGGATGCACGACCAACTTTAATATTGAAAGTCTTAAGAGTTCCTTCACCTTGCTTATGCTTGGCCCTAGTAAGCATTCATACTCAACAATTCAAGTCAAAGACGACTGCTCTGATACCAACATGATCCGATATCTTTTCGTCAGGTGACTTATTAAAGAATTGTATTAAATGAGCATAAACAAAAGTACACCATAAAGAAGGAAAACCTCAAAAGGAAAGTGACGTAAGCATGCAATATGAATACAAATAACTTGATAATGAAGTTCGTCCCTGGTGGACTACGTCTCCAAGTCCTGTTCTCAAATGGGTAGGTCTTTTTATTAACTCCACAAAAGAATTGGGCAAAATACATAGGTACCTCATTCTGGAGTTAATTTATGAAAGGTTTTCTTAGATCAGAAAACTAACACCACAACTGCATTCGTGGCATCGTTTTACCTAAAAATGATTGTCTCCATGCCTCGATCCGAGTCTGACACTTTTCGGCCCAAGAGACACCCCTGCCTCAGTTTTTGTGCCATTGCTCCTATAATAAATGACTAAGAAATATCAAAAAGCATGCCCCAGTCCTTACAAAATCCGTACGAGTGCACTTGGTTTGATCTCTTCTCTTCTCTGTTCCGAACTCTGGCGAACACCCCTTGTTATACAAAAATTTGGGTAGTTAGCATTGATGAGGAGGTTGGGCGCATTGGTTGGCATAGATATATTTAGAACTTGGTTAGGCGGAGGTCCCGGGGTTGAATCCCATGGGCCTCCCCTTTTTATCACATTGTTATAACAGTTTTGGAGTGCCCTACCAAATCTGGCGGACAACCACTAGAATGGCAGAATCGTTATTAAAATCGGTGGACAGTTGGCGGAGGTTAGGCGGAATGCCATATATGGTAGAGTGTTGAATAATGTATGGTCACATGGAGTATTATAGAAACAAAGGATGAATAATGTATGGTCGCATGGATTATTTTAGAAACAAAGGCTGGGCCGAAGGCTGAGCCCTTTTCTCCCCCACATGAAACATTTATTAAACTTAAATAAAATCTGTTCCATAGTATAAACAAGGAACATGTATTGGAAGGTTGGCTAGTGCGGAGATGTGGGGCCTTTGGGATAAGAGGAGGTCACGGGTTTGAATCCGGTGGAGTCATATATTTTTACATATACAAACCACTGGAGGGGTGCCACGTGGCAGCCCATGACTGGGCCACATGGCACCATATTATTTGTCCACGAAAATGATGGTGTCATCACCTAATTTTCCCACATGTCTGCCATCAATATGTAAGACCTTGCCAAATCATCCCATGCTAACTCATCTATATGAACGTGCCACGTGTCACCTTGACCTTTTGACTTTTGACCAAATTTGACATGAAGTTTGACCGTTTATATCTTTTGATTCGTAACTTCGTTTGATGAGTTGTTTCTACCGTTAGAAATCTTGCGACGCGCTCTTCACGATCATGCCATTTTAAATGAGTTTTGGAAACTTTGAATTTTTTCCCTTTCTCTGTTTGTTGAAGCCATTATGAGTGTTCTGAGTTGCTTCTGCGCGTTCTGAGTTGTTCTTAGCCTTCTCTGGATCCTTTTTGGATCAGTCATTGTGAAGGCCAGCTTTTAGAAGGAGATCCTGAGATTGGATCAAGAAAGAGGGCATCTCAAAGTGAGAAGATGACATCTGAAGAAGGAATGTCTCAAAACGAGATAGAGTTTCAAAATACTTTATTTGCCATGTCAGAGATGGTAAAGGTCTTATATGGTGATTACTTGGAACGAATGAAGGAGAGGACCCTCATAAAACTCCTCCTTCACCTCCTTCTTCTCCATCTTCTTCTTCTTCAAGTACAAGTTCAACTTCTACCGCAAGAAAACATTCTCATAAACATAAGCATGATATGCCATTACTTAAGCTTGATGTAAAATTTGAATTTCCCATGTATGATGGGGAATTCAATGCTGAGAGGCTTGACCACTGGGTCAGACAGATGGAGGTTTATTGTAGTGTGCAACAAATCAACGATGCGAAAACCCAAATCAAATTGGCACCGCTTCATCTTGTAGGCACACCACTCATCTTCTGGTGGCAAAGTAAAATGCAACATGGTACTCAACAAGTTGGTAATGTATTTCCATCATGGCAAGATTTTTTTTTTGCATTTAGAAAGAAGTTTTATCCTTTGGGTTATAAGAAAAAAAGATTTAATTGAATGGCAATGTCTTAAACTAAGGAAAGGACAAACGGTGCAAGAATACACAGATGAATTTCGTAAGATGGCATTAATGTTAAATATTCCATTATATACACAATAAACTCTTATGAAGTACATAGGAGGTTTACCTGCACATATTCATAACACTGTATTTATGTTTGGACCTACTAATCTTGATGAGGTTTCTGTTCAAGCAACGTATATTGAAGTAGGGAAAACAGGAGTTGGTGTATCAGGGGAATCATCTTCAAGGAAAGAAGACAAAAGAAAGGGGAATGGAAAGAAAGGAAATTCAACAACAATGAAGGAAGAGAAGCTCTCTTGCAAGCATTGCAAGAAAGAAGGGCATGATGATGACCATTGCTGGCAATTGCACCCAGAGAAGAGACCAAAGTGGTTCAAAGAGAGGAAAGGGAGGCAAACAGTTGAAACAACAACATGACCAATATACTTGGGGTATGATTCAGGTGATGAGACTAAAATCACAACAGTTGGTTTGACAGGTAAAATTGGTGATGGTTTTGATTCAAGAAATAAATTGTTTCATATAAGGGTCATAATGAAACATACTAATATCGACACATTGATAGATAATGGATCTCAATCTAACTTAATTTCATAAGAAATGGTTAAGAAATTGGGATTAAACACTAAGATGCATCACACACCCTATTCACTTAATTGGATAAGCAAAGATCATAAATTGCCCATAACAAAACAATGTATCATAAAGTTTGCAATTACATCTAAGTATGTGGATGAAGTAACATGTGATGTGGTGCCGCCAGAAACATGTGGAATGGTCTTAAGTAGCCCTTATTTATATGATTGCAAAACAATCTTCTACATGGAATATAATCAATATCACTTATCTAAAGAAGGCAATGAATATGTTGTGCATGCTCATCATATAAAACCAAATCAATCTCTTGTCACAATGGAACAATTAAAGAAGGCAACTTATGCAAGCGATACACCTATAATTGTGCCAAGTAAAGCAATTGATCTTAAGCATGAACATGAGATGGTTGTAGAATCAAAATTCAATCATACTCTGCTTCAAGATAAGTTATTGTCGTACAAACACATCAAACATATTGGTTCAGTTTCAGTTATGTTTCTTATGTTATCGTTGCTAATGTTTTCTACATGGATGGTAGTGGCTTCAGTAAGATGTGAATGAGTTCAATTGGCTAACAATATGCTTTCAGTTCTCATGGTTATTATGAAATTGATTATGATGCGATAGGTGGACAAGACATAGTTTAAAGACAAAGGACAAGTGGGGAGGCCTATTCTGCACTTGATGACTGGTTAATATCCTTTTGGAGGACCAAAAGGTCTTAGTGGGGAGGCGTGATCCAAATGGATCCAGGAAGACCTAAAAAAAAAAGTTATTGGAATCGGAAAAAACCAATGCCATTGCGTCGAGCTCATCGCACCAATTCTGGGCATATATTTTTTTTCCGAAAATGGACACTGTATGAGAAAGTTATTGCGTTCTGATCGATTTCCCAAACCAACAAAAAAAGTCAAAGTCAACAGTCAACAGGTCCTACTTCTGACGTCGACAGTACGTTAGCATGACATGTCAGGTGACTTCATCATGATGTCATGATGACATTAACAGAAACATGTGGCGGCACCAAAAGGTGACACATGTCACTCATTTTTTCATTTCCAGGGTTGAGTTGGACATGTAAATATTTTGACAGGTGGCACTGTACGAAAGTGACATGTAGTTGTACAGACGCTGATGTGGCGACATGTGGCATGCTCTAGGTACGACACGTGGATGTACAGATGTGACTTGAAATGAATGGTAGCATGACATGTGGTAGGTACGATAGTGACGTGGCAGGATGACAGGTCGACACATGGCGTGCGGGTTGACTGTGCGTTGATTGTACAGGTGCTTGGGTCGATGACTAGATTGTTCAGTCCAATCACAGGGCACCATGTGGCACCCCATATTTGGCCAAGAATGGCTAGGTCAAAAAAATTTCACCTTTGTCGGGCTCGAACCCCTGACCTTCAGACTAGCCAATGGTCTAACCACCAACGCCAACTGCTCGAGCTGCGTATGTTTCTTGTTATACATATGGAATAATTTTAATTTAAATTGAAGGATGGTAGAGGTTTGGGGATAAGGCTCGGTTGGCAGGGGGCTAGCCCGTGACCAAGGCATTAGAACAAGGGTTTAAAACAAAGGGCGTGACCGTTTGGGACTACCACTTAGCCCCGTGGCCCTCCATGTAACCAGGGGTTGAAGACCAAGGGAAAAATTCTAGGGCCGCGCTCACCCAAAGGAAATATGGCGCTTCCCATATGACCATGAGCCATAGACAAAGGGGCTGGCGCACATATTTTTTCCAGAAGTGGGTTTTTAACCTATGGTTGGATATTTTTGCTGATTTAAGCCTGATTTTTGTATATTTTGACCTTTTTTGGAGGATATGGAGCCCTTTTTTAGGCTAGATCTTCGGGGGGAGTTGGGAGGAACCCCAACTCCAGATCTATAAAAACCATAGATTTTTGACAGCATGAGGAGGTTCAGAAACGACATAATGTTGAAGAATTTGAAAGCTTAAGCCATTTTTATGTAGGGAATCCATTGAGGAAGTGAACTTTGGAGGCCATTTCCGGGAGATACGCTCAACCTTTTTCAGTGTCATTAGTTGTGTTGGATTCTTGAGGTCGAGAAGAACACATTCAAAC
This sequence comes from Picea engelmannii, assembly GCA_009831015.1. Classification (NCBI taxonomy): domain Eukaryota; kingdom Viridiplantae; phylum Streptophyta; class Pinopsida; order Pinales; family Pinaceae; genus Picea; species Picea engelmannii. The sequence continues at coordinate 21,018 of WSFP011425719.1, forward strand.
CAGTTTGTAATCCATTTGAGATACTTTTGATGTAATTTTTCCGCATTGAAGATTAATAAGAAAACATCCCCCACTGATACAAAGGCCTTGAGACGTAGGCAACCTTGCCGAAATCCATTAACAATATTGGTGTTATGGTTTGTTGTTTTCAATGTTTACTTTCTGTTTTGTGTTCTTTATGGTGGCTGCAACATTCTTTCATTAAAATATCCTTCCTCATTTAAGTTTTTGAATGGTAATTTAACACATGCTTAAAACTCAACCAAGTATTTATTTTTGGATCAACGTCCCTCTCTGCGGGTGCCCCAAGCAGTGGGGATTTTCCCTCCTGCTCGATGTCTAGATCAATTTCTGCTTCGAAGTTTGGGGCCTCTTTCCATGAGGTTTTTCATCGGAGATCTGCTCTTTCTTCTTTGTTTCTTCTGGTTTAGGAAGCCCCTCCCCTGGTCATTCCCATGGGTCAAGATGTTGAGGAGGAGGAAGAATACTACAGATCTGTGAGTTTGGTCTACTATTTCAATGGTTTTTGGCCAAATTTAATTGCTCTCAATAGTTGGATCTTGGCTACCTGGATTCCTATTATGCAACAATAAACTTTCATTCATCCTTGTGCTAAAGGATTCTTCATTGTTGAGTTCGACAATGAGGAAGATCATGATCTGATTCTCAACTCATGTCTGTAGTTTTGGGGCAACTTAGGTTTGTGCATGAAACCCTGTACTCCTTCTTTCGATCTAGCTACTGACATTCTCTCCTCATCTCATGTTTGGGTGAGGCTTCCCAACCTTCCTTTGCATTTCTGGGGTTTACCTTCTCTTGAAGCCATTGGTTCGGCGTTGGGAAAGTTCCACTATGAGAGTCGTGAAACTTCAAGGCACAAAACCTCCACTTTTTCTCGTATTTTTGTGGAAATGGACTTCAACAAAGGATTTCAAGTTGAAGTTATTCTTACTTGTAAAAATTATTCTTGGTCTTAGAAACTAGACTATGAGAGAGTTTCCTTTCATTACAGATCTTGTTTTGAAACATGACATCTTGCATCCCATCGTTCGAAAGGGCCCAAGAAGAACCAAAAGCCTTAAAAATCGAATTGTTGGGTGGGATCAAATGACGACCATCAAGTTATCTCGAAGCCCCGTCAAGCAAGTAAAAAGACATCTCAGTCAGATATTCCTCCTTAGCCAACTTCATTATTATTAGTCACGAGTCCATAATCCAATCAGAAGTCAGAGGAATAGGCGTCTTCCCCTCAGGTTTCAGATGAGGGACCTCAAGTTCACTCTTCTCCTCAACCATCAGCTTGTTAGGCAAAT
>WSFP011425720.1:0-22330 GCA_009831015.1 Picea engelmannii
TGAGCACAATTTTTCCCTTTATTTCCACCCTTAGTTTTTCCTCACAAATGTTTAGTCTATCAGTTCAAATGTTTTGAGGAAAATGTGGCACACATATGTATATATAAATAGCAGCAACTTATGTGTATAATATCAGAGATAAGCTTAACAAAATTTCTTAGAAATAAACCACTTGTTATTCAAGGCTAAGGGGCTGTTCATTCATACAATGACTGATAAATGCTTCAATATTACAGCAGCAATATTACTATTTTCTAACAGTATACATAATAGCAAATAGATGAGGAACCTGTCATATATTTCTGACAGAAGAATATCTACAAATCTGAGGCAAATGAGGCTGCAAATGGCTACCAATTGTGTCCATGCCTCCAATAGCTAAAACCCACAACAAATACTATCTAAAGTGCAAGGAAAATGGCCCAGCAATAGAGCAATTCGCCCGCACAAGGTAGCAACTCGTCCCCACACTTCAAACTCAGCCAGAATATCAGAAAAGCGACCCAGCACTATGTAGTATGAAGGATATATCCAGATCCTGAGATGAACGCCCAGCAAATATATTCTGTCCCCCCACTGATAAATAAATATCCTGGCACTTCCACACAGTGGATACCAAGAAGAAATCGTCCCTACCAATGACAATACTGCCCAGCAACGATATCTCTCTATTTCCACACCGAAATTGCTCCTCTAGCTTCAGAAATACGTCCCCACTTCCTCCAGATGAGTAAGGTAAGGAACCCATGCAGCAATACTCTGTCCACAAGCTGTAAGATGTGCCCAGACTCTCAAGAATGCACCCAGAATGAAGGAAACTCGACCTCCAAGGAAAAATCAACCTCCACACTTCCAAACTCTGCTCCTAAATGACGAAAACACGATCTGGTTGAAGCACAATGAGAAATATGCAGTGATCTCTCCCTTAACTAACTAGAGTGTATAGTTGAAACACCAAAACCAGTAGATGAACAAGGTTTTCCCAAAAAAAACCTAGACTCTCTTCTCAAGGGTTCTCAAAGAAATTTTTCTCAAATGAATGAATGCAAGAATGAGGAGAGACGCCTCATTTTCCCCTTTTAATATTCACTTGAGTCTTTTCCCGCTCACTTATTTATTTTATTTTATTAAAGTCACTTTAATGGCTCCTTCACTTTATAATTTGAAAGTGACTTTTCGTTAGCCTAGGACCCAAGTCCCCCTTTTTCCCAATTTAACTTTATAAAGTCTTTCCTAGGTAAGTCATGTCCCCTTGGTCATTTTCCACCTTAGCCCACGGGAACTTATTAGGCTAGCAGAATTTCTCCCTTGTGACTCCTAAGCGGATGGAAACTGTTGTATTGTTTGTTTTCTTGGTCTTGGATATTTGTAATTGTGCTTTGACAAGGGTTCTTCAGAAGACTTGCGCAAGATAATCAATCAATCCATTGAGGGGCTACATAGTCACGTGGAAGAGAGGAAGATAGGCCTTTATCTATTTACTCTCTTTGTGGGATCCAACGGTAATACACCCAAGTTGTTGGACCAACTCTTTTGGGAGTAGCTTCAACCAAGTGGTCTATTATCTCTTCAACCCAAGTTGATTGTTATCTTAGAGACCATCCAGTAGAGGAGCTCTCCTAGCAAGATCCAAGGAAGAACCCATCTATTGGTAAAATTTTTAGCATTGGGAGCGATAGTGCTTCCACTCCAAACCCAATTGTCTAGAAATCTATCCGGCCAATCTTGAGCTCACAGGGCCATAATCGCATAAACCGGAGACATCATAAGGAAAGAATTGAAGGTAAGAAAATCTCTCAATTTCTTCAATCATTTTAATTAAATATTTTCAATCATCTTTTATTACAAAAATTACAAAAAAATCATACCCTAGCTTTGTATTTCAATTTTATCTTCATCAAGCTAATAGATCTTGGGGTTTTTGCCTTGTGGGATTTCCCTACCCCAAGATAAATATCCCCTTGAGTTTTATGCTTCATTTAGCATCTATTACATGGGTTTGTTTGAGAAAAAGTGTGCAGATCTGCACTATAACAGCAAACAAAATATTCAGATCCACACTTGGTGGACACATTTAAAGGGCGCATTTTGTAAGTTTTACCTTCCTAAACCCTCTCATTTCAATTCCAGATTTGATTTGCATATTATATTTTTATTTCTAGTCATTATAGAGCATAACTACAGCCCAACAATTGATTTTGTTGGCTGTAGCAAATTTTGGGTTTTGACCTTAGGGGGATTTGAACCCCAAATCTGCAAAAGTAATTTCGAGCTTGCTGGAAATTAAATGTACTGCAGATCTGAAGGCTCTTGGGCTTAGTAAACACTTATATCTTGTTGTCCTAGCCTTCTTACCCACAGATCTAATAATCTAGTGCATCTTTTCACTTGTGGGAGGCCTCAAAAGATTATTTTCCTTGTTGTTTTCTGCGTTTTTCTTGTGTTTTGCAGGTCTGATTTAGCAGGACAGTGAGGACTTTACTCATTTTCAGCCACTTTGGTCAAGGTACTCACATAGACAATCATCCAGAAAAGTGGTAACAACATTCCCCTTCTCTCTCGTACTTCATTTCACTAATATTTTTGAAGAGTAAGGGTAAATCAACTTGTTCATTCACTTTATTTTCTGTAATATCTTTTATCCAGCAAGCTATTAAAATAATTAACTCCTACCCCTTCACCATAGCCCGCTAGTTAAGGCACGGATCTACTAATCGGTTGGGTAAAGTGATTGTGTTATGTTATAGGGAAGCCTCCCAAAGCCTTTCATGAGTGGGAGTTGGGCTTGAACAGGGAGAGGATAGGTGTTGTGGTGACATTGGGAACCTATCCCTTGTGTTGCTCCCATAGTAGTCTAAGACCTTGTAGGACAGCTAGTTTGGGCAATAACCGTACCCAGAGTAAACCCTAGAATCTTAAAGGCACAAGGTCAGTCAACAACAGGGCTTGAAGCCATTACAACAATATACTCGTTAAGAGGTCAACATGTCACTTGCGGGAATTGAACCCTAGTGGAGAGGATAACAATGTTCCTCCCAACCACCCGAGCTAAACCCAATTGACAATTGATCAAACACTTTATACGTACCAAAGCTACACAATACAAACACATCATTGTGGCAACTGATTTGTTTTTTCAATGGGCAGAAGCAAGAGCTACCAAAACAATGGTAGCAAAAGGATAGGAAAGTTCCAAGGAATCCCTAACAAAAGGTAATCCAATGGTAGGGGCCAATCAAGAAGCATTGAAGTCATCATCTAGAACTAGCCTAAAAGAAGCCATCAAATATCAATCTAAGATATAGTACATGGTATATTCCAATGGAGAACAAGGTATATTCCAATGGAGAACAAACCGACCACTAAGAAACAGGGCCTGTACACCCCTCTGCCTACTCATAACAGGTCGTGGGAATCCATCTCAATGAACTACATGTCGGGCCTCTCGTCCACCAAGAGGGGAAATGACTGTGTTCCGCGTCAATGATCCGTCTTCCCCTTTGTGGTTCTGATTCAGAGTCAAAACCCGCATCTGATTCAGAGGCCTTCACTTCAGCCAACAGCGGCAGTCAGCAGTGTTATGCCAAGGACTCTTATGGAAGTCGCACCACTTCCCGGTATCTTTCTTTGTCTTTCCGGTGTCCTTTGCTTGCGGCTTGGACTAGTTGTCCTGATACTGTCCATCTTTGCTCTGTCCTTTGTTCTGTGGGTTGGGGCCGCCCTTTCCTGGCTTTTGCTGTGAGAGGTTCCTAGGGCCAAATTGTCGCGTCTTTTGTTTGAGCTTCTGCTCGATTTTGACAGCATATCGGTAGGCCACGCCCAAGGACGAGATGTCCAGAAATTCCATTTCGATCTGGATGTATCTATGCGGATCACCACGATACTTGAGCACCAGATGTCTCTCTAAATATTTTATACCCAGCTTGGTGCACAAGGTATGGAAGATATTTGTGAACTCTGGCACTGCTTGGTCTCTTTCTTGGCGCAGTGTGGTCCATTTGGTATACAAGTCGTCATAACTTCCGACAAGGTAGTATTGTTCCTTAATAGCATCCCTGAAGGATTCCCAGGTGGTCGTGACTGTAAATAATGAGGGTTCCTCTGTTTCCTTTTGCTCACAGAAAGTTTCCCACCAATCTTTGACATGGGAAACGGCTTTGAGGAGCGCAAAAGTAATCTTTTCTCTATTCGAAAAGTTATGGACAGAAAAATACCCTTCTAGTAGATTCAACCACTTGTCTATAGCATCTGCGTCTATCTGACCTTCAAATATAGGAATATGGAAGTTGATTTGTACCTTGAAGGGGGTGACGCCTCCACTCGAGGAAGATGCGTCGCCTGTTGGTAGCCGCCGAAGGATTTGTACGAAACTATCCATCATCTCGTTTCTATGTTGCGTGAGAGCTTCCTCAAGCAACATTTTGAAAGGATCTCTTGTCCTGTCATATTTCTTTTCTCCTGCCATGAGAGGTCGCTTGGGCGTGCGAGAGCTTTTGTCCTCAAGAGAAACAAGCTCGAGACCCAATTCTTTGTAACCTGACCTCGTTGGAGACATGCATTAAGACGACAAGGAGCAGACCGCTCTAATACCACTAATCCGGATTTTATGAGCAGAACGAAATGAATACAGATTATTAAAAAATTCTTAACACAAAATAACGGAGATACAGTAAAACTGGTTTTCTATTCAATAAGGAAATAAGCTGACACTATAAAATGCAGCGGAAAACAAGCTTGTTGGAATGGTGGCGGCTTATCTCTGAGAGGAGATGTGACGGCTGCGCTCATTCGCAAGAAGATGGTTACAATGAGGCTCTGAAGGCCTTTTACAATAAACAAGAATGTCAAAAACCCTAGACATCCAAAAACCTAACCCTAGGAGATGAAGCGGCAAAAGTCATGTGGGCCCCGTTTGGGTAAGTTAGTACATCAACTTCCCGAGGTCGTAACTTTTGCATACGATCTTCGTTTTAGGTGCATGATAGCCCGTTGGAAAGGTCTAACCGAGAAGAACAATTTTTTATTTGCCCAGGGTAGTGCCTTCATTAGTCTTTTGGGCTCCAAATCCCAAAAAAACGTCGTTTAGGACCTCAAAACAGCCCCGGAAGTTTGGAACCCGAAAAACTGCCAAGGTAAAAAACTGTTTTTCAAGCCAGTGGAATAGGTGGGTGGCCACCAATATCCACCTGGATCACTATTACTAGAGAATCAAGTTGAGACAACAACGAAGTGTCTTGGAACTGGTTGTGGAGAAGTTTATACCAGCGATACTTTCCAAACATTTCTCAAAGATCCATAAACGAAGGACTTATAGCCCACATATTTCATCAACACAGATGCTTATGTGGAAATAATATTTTGTTCTCTGTTCTCGGTGCAATTCTGAGAGCAAACTCTCTCAGCTGCTAATCACCAACAGGGAGAAAAGACTCTGTTTCCAGTTTGGCCCATGCTGGATTTGCTTTGCTAGTGGTGGCCAAACCAATGCCCAACAAGGGGAAGGCAACTATGCTCTGGGTTAATGGCCAGCAGCACAATAAACTTTGCTTATTACAATGTCCTAGCCCAGCACTCTAAACTCTTCTAACCCAACTCCAGAAGCTTGTAATGTCAATTAAATGACAAACTCTGTGTGCAATCTTAGCACTCTATAACAGTTTTCATTCTGTTCATGTATAATTGCAAATGTAGATAGCTGGAGGTTAACCTGCCCATTAACATGATGCAAGTGGCAATCATATACAGATATACCCATTCATAATATAAGTTATAACCGAATCAACAGTTGCAAAACACCCCATTCTCGCCTTCGCTATCACAGTAGCCAGGAGGAATAACTATGATCAACAGCCCATACTAATGTTGTAGCTCCATTTTATTTTTATGTAATTGGATTGGGGCGAACAGATCTCACCCTCATGGATTTAGAGGAGTCAAGGGCGTTGTAGGGGCAGTCAACACTCACAGGCTTGGCCCAATCAAATTCTTACAGAGATTGACCACAGTTCCTTTAATACCAGCAATTTAATTGACATCCACGCTCACAAGGGAAGAGAGGGGGTCCTTCTCCCTAGTCAAAAGGGAAGCTCTCCTACCATCTGAGGACAAAGGAAAGAAACTTTGTATAGAAAACTGGCCGAAAGAGATGAATCTAGTCTCAGGATGTCTCTCTATCTAGAAGAGATGTCCCTCATCCCAGAGCTAGTAGAAGGGGGTTGCCTATCGATCTAGCATGAACTATCTTGAAACCCCATACAACAATTCTGCATGGGTCTCACTACCGAGGGCTAGGTTGCCTCTTGGGATCTGACAAATCTGGGAACTGGAATGGCATTGTACTCTACTTGCATCTTGGTGCCTCTATCTTGGAGCACCATGAAGAATATTGTGATTTTTTTAGTAGTGTTCTGCCAAGGGGGGAGCGAAGAATGTGAGCTCTAAGCCTAAAGGCCTCTCACAAGTATAAAGCCAAATATCGTTGGTCTAAGTATCAAAAATAGGTGGAGAGAGCGTTATGAAACTCTCTAAATAGGCAATGGAACCGACCGCATATCCCATAGTAACAGGGACAATTGAAAATAAAGTGATCCTTTATCTTCTTCACGTGTGGATTCAACATATTCTATCCTCTCGTGGTATATGGGGTTCAACTTCCACTTGAAGCTTATGAGAGCCCACTCAAAACTATCCCAATGGAATCTTGAGTCCATGCATCTAGTGTTGAAGCATGTAGGGGGGGTGCACTACGAGGTTGTCTCTAAGCTCCAAGAAGTGGCTGGAATTAAAGGCCATTTTGAGTCTCAAACCCCAAGAGGGGCGATCCAAGTGACCTGGATATATTTCCTGTAAATATCCTCCCTAATAATCCCATTTATCTCCTACTTATTAGGGAAGAGGTGACTAGGAGCATCCAAAGAATATATGAATGGGGGAATGTGGTCTATCGATATACCAGTTGATTGAAGGAAACAAGAAACCTTCAAATACCTGCACCATGCTTCCCAGAAGAAGCGGCAGACTCAACGCTAGCCTCTGAAGATCGATGGGCAAGATATGCGTACCGATTTCTGCCAATTGTTGAGTCAAAAAATCTTTGAAGGCGATGTATCAGTTCTACCAATTTGAAGACAGTCTCAATCTAGATCCAACAATACATATGTAGGCCTATGCCTTTACAAGCAACCTACAAAGACATATGTAGGCCTATGCCTTTACAAGCAACCTACAAAGACATATGTAGGCTCACACATGTGGAGTGCTACACTCCAAAGGTACACATGTCAAACTCCAAGATGATGTCGTCCACAAGAAAGGACCCAATGCAAGGGCACTCCATGAGATGTGCCATATGCTCCTCCTACAAGCCTCCAATGAATCCAACGAGCCTCCTAAGCCATGTAATCCACAGGGTCCACTCCCCCTGCATGAAATTTGTTGCAACCAAGACGTCCACAAGTCAACTCCAAGCCTCGTTGCAAGCATCCAAGCTACCCCATGCTATCTAGGGCTCAACGTCTTCCTCTTAAATGCGAAACGTTCCTCCTCCAATGCAAGGCATTCTCCAAGCAAGCAACCTCCTCCATGTGGACAACATGTAGAATGTCACCAAGTCATGAAGATCTCCAACGCTCTAGTGAAGATTGTCATGCAAGCACCCATTTGAGTTCGAGCAACCACCAAATAAGCCATCTCCAATGTGAAAATCCATCACGAACCATCTCTAATGTGCAAATCCATCACAAACCATCAAGGGGCTGATCATGCACCATGTACCCCAAATCTCATGAAGCACCCCCAAACCTGGTGTAAACACTTTCAGAGTAACCCTAATAGCTAACAAAAACAAGAGGATGCTAGAGGAGAAGAGGGTTGAAAACACTAAGAGCAAATTGTTGTCCGACAAACAGCATTGAAAAACCCTAGATGTCAACCCTGAAACATATTTAGAATGGCACTAGATAGAGTAGGAAGAGTTCACAGATTTCATCTTTGACTCGGCAATTTCTCTGGTAAGGTCTAAGAACCTCATCTTGAAAAGTTATTTGTTATTTTACTTGTTTCGGGCAGGATGACTACCAATACCAAGCTTGACGAAAAGCTTGAAGGAACCGATGACTTCCGATCATGAAAGTACATAGTGATGACTCATTCTAAAAGATAATGACCTTGTAAGTTTTGTTGAACAAGATATTGAAGAGCCAGAAGGAGATGAGGCCAAAGCCAAATATAAGAAGGATCTGATCAAAGCAAAGAGGATCATTGCCGACTCCATCAAGAACCACTTGATTCCTCATGTTTCAGCATTAAAAACCCCAAAGCAAATGATGGATGCCTTATCCCGTCTGTTTGAAGGCAAGGACATCAATAGGAAAATGACCTTGACGACACAACTCAAGAATGTGAAGATGCAAAATTCAGAAACCATACAATCTTACTTCACAAGGGTGTCCCAGATTAAAGAACAGCTTGAAGCTATTGGTGACTCAGTTGAAGAAGTTGAGTTAACGATGACCACACTGAATGGTCTCCCAAATTCTTGGGAATCCTTCATCCAAGGAATCTACTCTAGAAGAAAGTTAACTAAGTTCAGCAGATTGTGGGAAGACTGTACTCAAGAAGAAGCCAGATTAGAGGCAAGAAAGGAAAAGATAGAAAGCCATGAAGATCAAGCGCTAACGGCTCACGCAAAAAAAGGAAAGAGCAAGAAAGAAGTTCACTCTCACAAAAGATTTCAGAAACCTCATAAAAGGACAAGATTCTCATAAAGATCTCTCAAGCTTCAGATGTTTCATTTGCCAAAAGATGGGACATATTGCAAGAAATTGTCCCCAAGCAAAAGACCAGAATAAAAACAGGAAGTTTAAAAGACATCATGCTCATTTCGCAGGAGAAGATGAACCTAATCAGAAAAGAACAAAAGAAGATGATTCAAATGAACTATATCTTCTATGATATAGGACTTAGCGCTTCCGAAGCACTTGATCCATATCAAGTGATATTAATAGCAGTATCTCGTTTCTTCCCACATTAAAAGAGTTGGAGAAGTGTTGTATCATGAGGGCCAAGTACAAATTGTGAAGAAGTATCATTATCCATCCAAACATCGTACAGATCAAGCAAGCAGTCTGACAATACACGCTCCAAAGTATGCACCCTTCATAATTAATTTCAGTTTCTCTCAAGTTTTAGAACATTAGACTTTATGCATTCTTTATCTTAGCTTGTTGGATCATTATCCCTAGTACGGGAATCCAACAAGGTCTCATTTAAAATCAAGAAATAATTTATGTGCTCAGGGGTGGTATGTGTGCCTATGGTTGGGTGACAATAATGTAATATTGTCTATGGTGAAACGAGCACATTAAAATTTAAATGTCCCTGGTACGGGAGCTCATCAGTGTCATACATCAGCATCATGTATGCTCACAGTGTCCTGCAATTTCCCGATAAGAAGAGTTGGTCAGTGGACAGTGAAGCAACCTTGACAAGTAGTAAAATTCGTTTGAAGTCTGACTCGGCTTTTCATATTAAGACTTGGTATCCAAACACCAAGTATATCTTCCAGAAACTCTGAGAATGTTGCAAACTCAGAGGAAGTCAAGGCTCAGAGGGAGCAGGTATGACAGTCCCTGTATTTGAGATTGAGTTACCTCCTGTGCCAGATGGTGCAGATTGATCACTCTTCAGATCATCAGGAAAAGTTAGTAGAGCCAGAAGGGCCTACCTAGAATCATTACAGTAACCAGGAAGAGACCAGCATGGTCCCGTGACACTTTGCAAGGTGCAAAGCCATATAGCATTGACGAGCCATATCGTGAGGAGCAGATGGCTCCACCAGTGGTGAGGCAGGCGGCCCCACCAAGTACCATCTCAGAAGGAGCTAGAGTTCAGAGGGAGTCATCCCTCACAATCTAGTAAGGAGGAGCGGCCTCCCCATGACCATTCATAGAGATGTACAAAGCATGATTTGTGTCCAGAGGATTCTCCCAGCGAGAGGGAGAAGACTATGACGAGACACTTGCTCCAGTAATCAGAAGAAGTATATATAGAACAACCATGATCCATTAAAAGAAGTCGGTGCAGTATGAGATTCAGAGGGAGCAAATGAATCTATTATCATGATGGAGTAGAGGAGCTACTCTCGGAGTTCAGCAGCTATAGTGAGAATGGGGCAATCATTCTCAGCTTCAGAAAGAGCAGTTGCAGGTGCAGAGTCCTAGTTGGAACAGTTGCAGAGAGAGTAGAGGACAACATACTCTCAGGCGGTGAGACAAATAGTGCTTTGCAGAAAGCACATAGAGCTAGGACATGATTGTGCAGATTGAGTTGCAGCTAAGCAAGTGTACCAGTTTGGTACAATGTGATGTGAAAATTTGGTTCGTTGATATATTTGACGAACACAAGAACAGATATATGTTTTGCGGTGAACACATTGAATCAGTACATGGTTGAGTCTAGACATATTCACCTGATTGCGGCAAAACATGTGATGAGGTAACTAAATGGTACAATCGATTGTGGACTCAGATATATCTCAGATCGTGAGATAAGATTGCAGGGCTACACAGATTCAGATTGGGCAGGCAATGTCATAGACCGGAAAAGTACATTCGGATGTTTCTTTAGTATGGGATCAGTTGTGATCTCATGTCTTAGTGAGAAGCAAACCTGTATGTCATTCAGTGCCACAGAGGCAAAGTATGTGATAGCATGGTCAACTTGTGGCGAAGCAGTGTGGCTTTAGAAATTGATTGCAGAATTATTTGATCTCGAGTTGCAGGAGACCTATATCCTTTATTACAACCAAAGTTGCATAAAGTTGTCAGAGAACCCTGTGTGTCATGACAAGTCCAAGCATATCGAGATTAAGTACCATTATATCCGAGAGATGATACAAAAGGGAGCAGTAAAGCTCCAATATGTTCCTACCGACGAGCAGGTAGCAGACGTATTGACTAAGCCTTTGTCGAGAGAGAAGTTCAGATACTTCAGAAACAAGCTTGGTGTGGTCCAGAAAGATTTTCCCTCATGAGAGGGAGTGATGGTTGCCCAGAAGCAGGAAGTGATCCCTAGTAGCAGGAAGTGATATGTTCCCCAGTAGCGGGAAGTGATGTGTTCCCCAGAAGCGATAAGTGATGTATTCCCCAGTAGAGGGAAGGGCTGAGATCCCCAGTAGTGGGAGCTACTCCAGCGTAGGTCAGTACTCTAACGCAGGCTGGTATGCTACCCCAGCGCAGGTTGGTACTCCAACGCAAGCTGGTATGCTACCCCGGCGTAGGTTGGTACTCCAACGCAGGCTGGTACGCTACCCCAGCACAGGTTGGTACTCCAACGTAGGCTGGTACGCTACCCCAGCACAAGTTGGTACTCCAATGCAAGTTGGTACGCTACCCCAGCACAGGTTGGTACCCCAACATACACTGGTACGCTACCCCAGCACATGTTGGTACTCCAACGCAGGCCAGTACGCTACCCCAATGCAAGTCGGTACTCCAACGCAGGCTGGTACGCTACCCCAACGCATGTTGGTATGCTACTCCAACGCAGGCTAGTATATTACCCCAGCGCAGGTTGGTATGTATGCTACTCTAACGCAAGCTAGTACGCTACTCCAATATAAGTGCAGAACTTCCTATGATATATAGATCTGTGATTGACAACAAGACAATGACCAAGTATGCAGAAGCGTAGAAGCAGTGATGATGACCGTGACGAGAAGAATACCTTCCTTGCTAAGAGGGAGTGTTGAAGACTGAATATCTTCGGAAGATATCCTTATTGTATTTGACCAAGACAAACCACAAAGAATATTATTATATTATATTTGTTAAGATGGCCCTATTGTGCCTTTGTAAAAGTCGGCCTTATTGTGCCTTGACAAGTAAAATGAAAAATAGAAAGATAAAATGATAGGTTGGCCCAGACCTAAATTTAGGCTGGCCAACTAATATTTATAAGAGAGGCCAGCGCCTCATTTGGACACACTCACAACACAAGTTTTGTGGCTAAAGAAGAAGTGCACAAGTCTTGAAGGAAGAAGCCACTCCAGCTAGGAGGTGACGTTGTGAAGGTTCTAGGTTCTTCTCTTGCATTTATCTTGGTTAAGTGGTGTGCTACTCTTCCCTAGTCAAGGGTTAGAGGAGGATCTTCTGCTTTGTTAGTTCTCTCTTGGAGAGAAGCATTGTTTTTGGTTGGCAAATCTATATCGAGAAAGTTTGTTGGGTTTTTCCCCTTAGGGGGTTTTTCCCCTTAGGGGGTTTTCCCAGGGTAAATCTTGTACATGTTGTGAATGTTATTCTTTCAGTGATCCTTTATATGCAGTTATTGTGCTAATGGTTTAATAAGTAAAAGAATGTTAAACTAGTTAACTACTTAAGTGAAAATTCAACACAAACAAGCCTTCCTTGGATTTAAATGTTGTCTTCCACACATCAACCAATTCAATTGACACTTGGTGGTACCCTCATTTGTGATCAATTTTGTTGAAGAATTTCATGCATTTGAGTTGATCTAGCAAGTCATTGATTTAAAGGATAAGGTACCTACTTCTAATCGTGATCTTATTCAAGCCTCTACAGTCAATACAAAGTCGCCATGACCCATCCTTCTTCCAAACCAGTACGATTAGACTCCCACAGTGTGAAGCACTAGGTCGAATGTGACCTTTCTTGATCTCTCGCTTAATCTCATAGTTCTCCAAAATAGAACGTCAATAAGCAGGGACATTGGGCAAGAAAGCACCTAGTGTCAGGTCAATTAGATGCTTCACCCAACAGTAGAGTGATGCACTTGAAGGAGAAGCAAAAATGTCTTGGCATTCTACCACCAGTTGATCTACCTATCTCTATCATTTTGCTGGACAACTTGCAGTGGTCTAGGCAGTCACAATAATTTTTCTCTCAATGGGATCTAACCATAAAGAGCATGAATTTCCTAGTTTTGGTAACCAACTTCCTACATTGGTTAGCACTTATCAAAGAGACTATGGCAGAATGTGCAACCTCTAGAACATTCTACAACTGATCTCCGAACATTATGACAACATTGCAAGATCTAGACTGGTATGCAATGTGCCACTTCCACATATATGGTTGACCAAGCAAAATGTCACAGACTTCAAGGGGCACAACATTGCGAAGTACCTGATCTTTGAAGGGATTGATATTTGATGGCAAATGGCATTCTTGACTAACACAGACATATCATCCCCGGTTCAACTCAATGATGGTGTAAGCATCAGGCATTGTTCGTAGCATTAACCTTTTCACAACCTCTACATAAATCAAAATTTTATGGTTTTCATTATTGACAATGAACTGTAAGGTTGTCCACTTCACCCACATACGTGAGTGCAAGAGGTGCTCCCCCTCTTCTGGTTTCTCAAGCACTTCTAATTGCATCTATGATGTGGCAATTATGGCACAACGATCAGCTTCTATGATCTACTTTCCATAGTCATGGGTCTGCAATGGTTCTAACTTTAGTGTAGGTGCAAGGGTTGACATCTCAACTATTAAGGCTTTTCGAGCTCAACACTACTCTCTTGAGTGTCATTTAATTTTGTTATGTCGCACCACTTGCTTGTTTCTTTCTTTGGCTTTATGTATAGATGGATCTTCTTGGCAAGGGGCTTCTACTAATGATTTTGTCGTTGGTTGGTGTCCTTACCTTGCCCTTTGTGGAGGAAATTGGGACCACCTTTATCCTTCTTTGTCTATGGCTTGGTCACAAAACCAAACTCCTTCTTGCCCTGATGCTTACACTCTTCTTCAATCTTGAGTGCATATCCATAAGTCGCTCCAAGTGATTAGATATCTAGAAATCCAATCTCAATCTAGATGTACTTGTGTAGAGCACTGCGGCACTTGTGGCCCTGATGCCTCTCTGTGTCTCCAAGTGCCCAGTTTCATGAACAAGGTATGGAAGGTTTCTATATATACTTGAACAAATTGGTCCCCGCATTGTTAGCGTTGTATCCATTTGGTGTACTATTCTTCATAATTCCTCCTTGAGAGCATCCATGAAGTCCACAACTAGGTTTTTCAAACTAAAATAGAGGTTTGTCTTGCTGCTCGTAAAAAACTTGTGAAGAGTAGTTATCCCACCAATGTTTAACATGGGGAACCACTTTCAAAAGGAAAAATGTAATCTTTTCTTTATTTGAGAAACTATTCAAAAAAAAGTACCCTTCTAATTGTTTGAGGCATTTCTCTAAGGCATCTACAAATGTCTTTCCTTCAAATCGAGAAATGTCTAAATTTACTTGTACCTTAAATGTTGTCTATCCTTTGAAGGGATAACTTGACGACGAAGAATCTACGATGGTGGGGAGTAGTTGATCCAGGTGGATATCGGTGGCCACCCACCTATTCAACGGGCTCGAAAAACAGTTTTCCATCTCGGCAGTTTTTCGGGTTCCAAACTTCCGGGGCCATTTTGAGGCCCTAAACAACGTTTTTTGGGGATTTGGGGCCCAAGTGACTGTCAAAGGCCCAGGTGGCTGTCGAAGGTACTCACCTAGGCCAGTCGAAAATCATTCTTCTCGGTTAGACCTTTCCAACGGTGTATAGAGCGCCCCAAACGAAGATCGTATGCAAAAGTTACGGCCTTGGGAAGTTGACGTATCAACTACCCCCATCGAGGCCCGCAAACCATTTGGCTTTTCATCTTCCAGGGTTAGGGTTTTGGATTTTACTTATGTTAAAAAGGCCTTTGGAGCCTCATTGTAACGATCATCTTCTTGTGAATGTGAGAAGCCATCACATCTCTTCTTAGAGATAAGCTGCCACCATTCTAGCGAGTCTTTCACTCTGTATTTTTACAATTCTGTACATTTCGCACATTAATAGAAATTGTGTATTACTGTTTCTTTGTGTTTATGGTTGCTTCTCTAATATATTTTTGTTATATTATTGTTGCTCTTTCAATATCTCTGTATATTTCTGTGTTATATCTCCACTCTCATTTCGTGCCGAAAATAATCTAGATCGGTGGTATCAGAGCAGGCTATTCTTGATCGTTTTTCAGTGCATGTCCCCGACGAGGTCTGAGTATAGCAAGTTGGGTCTCGAGCTTGTCTCTCTTGAGGACAATCGCTCTCACACACCCAAGAAACCCTCAATGGCGAAAGAAAAGAAAAACGACAGAGCAGACGATTCTATCAATCTATTGCTTGAGCAAGCTCTCACGCGACAAAGGGACGAAATGATGGAGAATTTTGCTCACATCCTTCAACGCCTGTCGATAACAATAGGCACGTCTTCATCAAGCATCCAGCCACTTTGGAGGCACCTCGCCTTTCAAGGTACAAGTTAATTTTGATATTCCCATATTTGAAGGACAGATAGATGTAGATGCCCTAGAAAAATGGTTAAATCTGCTAGACGGTTATTTCTCTATTCATAATTTCTCCGACAGGGAAAACATCACCTTCGCACTCCTTAAGGCTCTCCCCCATGTCAAACATTGGTGGGAAACTTACTGGGAGCAAAGTTCCACAGAGGAGTCTAGAATATATGGGGCCGAGCCCACTTGGGATTTTTTTGTGGATGCGGTAAAGGAACAATATTACCATGTTGGCAACTATGAGGACCAATACATGAGATGGACCACACTACGACAAGAGAGGGGGCCAAGCAGTTCCAGAGTTCACCAATACCTTCCATACCTTGCGCACCAAGCTAGGTATCAAAGACTCCGAACGACATTTGGTTATGAAATACCGTGGGGCTCTACACGGATACATCCAAACTAAAATGGATTTTCTGGACATCTCATCACTCGGTGTTGCTTATCGATATGTTGTTAAAATCGAGCAGAAATTTAAGCACCAGAACAAACGGGAGTTCGGGTCTGCAAATCTGCAACAACCAAAGTATGATAAAGACGGCCCTAACAAACAGCGTCCTAAAAACCAGTCCAAGCCACAAGAAAAGAAGGGTCATGGAAGAAAGAAGGACACCGGGAAATGGTGCGATTTCCACAAAAGCCCCTGGCACAACACCGATGAATGTCGCTTAAAACAATCATTGGTGGCCGAGATCAAAGACAAGGAGTCGAACCCTGATTCAGAATCTGATTCAGAAAATATTGATAGAAGACAGATCATCGACGCAGACTCCACTACTATTGTCGTGACAGCAGCAATTCAACCGGAAGAACCAACAAATACTAAAGAGGGGGAGCGCCTTTTTCATTCACAGATGTGGGTGAAGGGGACCCCGCTGCATTTTATTGTTGATAGAGGAAGCCAAAAGAACCTCATCTCAGCGGAGGTCGTCAAACAGTTGGGATTGTCGACAACACCACACCCGCAGCCATACAACATCGGGTGGCTTCGCTAGGGACGAGATCTTTGTGTCAACCAGCAGTGTCGATTGTCATACAGCATCCAGCCCTTCAAGGATGAGGTATTATGTGATGTTGCCCCATTGGATGTCTGTGATGTTCTCTTGGGCCAACCATATATGTGGAAGCGCCATGTTGTTTATGAGTCTCGACCCCGTAGTGTCATTGTTACTTTGGGGGGTCATCTCTACAGAATACCAGAGGTAGTTCCAACTATTGTCCCACCTAAACATTGTCGCAAGGTAGTATCTCATACTAAAAAATTCATCTTCTTCACAATCTGTTCAAAGGGTGCACAGAAGGACACTACAGACACTGCAACCATTGCAGCCTCAGTACAAGCACCTTCTATCCAACAGAAGCAGATCGACAAGATTGCAACAAACGGCAATGATTCTTTCTGCACACGGTCATCTCATGTAACCAGACTAGTTAAAAAGGTCCAACCCTTCCAGCCACAGGTTCGTGACAGCTTTCAACAAGCTAAGCAACACAACTTCTCCAGCAAGGCAAGCAGCTCACCAAGATTCAGATTCAGCAAACGCTTCCCTCTCTCCCCCGGGAACTCAACGCAATGGAGACCATTGCCTCCTAAGGAGGGAGGATTGATCCAGGTGGATATCGGTGGCCACCCACCTATTCCACGGGCTCGAAAAACAATTTTCCATCTTGGCATTTTTTTGGGATCCAAACTTCCAAGGCCATTTTGAGGCCCTAAACGACATTTTTTGGGGATTTGGGGCCTAGGTGATTGTCGAAGGCACTAACCTTGGCCAGTTGAAAATCGAGTGCCCCAAGCGGTGTATCGAGCACCCCAACGGTGTATCGAGCGCCCCAAACGGAGATCGTATGCAAAAGTTACGACCTCGAGAAGTTGACGTATCAACTACCCCCATCGGGGCCCACAAACTTTTTGGCTTTTCATCTTCTGGGGTTGGGTTTTGGATTTTACTATGTTAAAAAGGCCTTTGGAGCCTCATTGTAACGATCATCCTCTTGCAAATGCGAGTAGCCGTCACATCTCTTCTCAGAGATAAGTTGTCACCATTCTAGCGAGTCTTTCACTTTGTATTTTTATAGTTCTGTACATTTCGCACATTAATAGAAATTGTGTATTACTGTATCTCTGTGTTTATGGTTGCTTCTCTGATATATTTCTGTTACATTATTGTTGTTCTTTCAATATCTCTGTATATTTCTGTGTTATATCTCTGCTCTCATTTCGTGCCGAAAATAATCTGGATCAGTAGTTGCAAAACTCTAGCAAATTGGTCTATTTTTTCATTCCACTGCTTCTCGAGAGCTTCATTAATGAGGAGTTGGAAGGGATCTGATGCTTCAATGTCTTCATTCTCTTTCCCCATCACAAGGTGCTTGAGCTAGAGACACTAACTTGTAGAAATTGTGTATAATAAAGAAGCAACCAATGAAAATTTGCATAAGTAACAAACTACATTGAAACACACAAAATTGCAGTAAGAAACTAGATTGCTCCACTTAATGTTGACTACATGGTAGCAATCTCCATGAGAGAAGAGATGCATGCTACACTCGTGTGCAAAAAGACCCTTACAAGAGGGAAAAGCCATTATTTATTTATGCACAATGTTGATGTTTTGGTAGCATCGGAGTATTATCACATGTGTGCGGCCCTATGGGCTTGTTGATGGGCCTTGTGGGCTTGTGTTGGGGCTTCACACCCACATGAGAAAATAAGCAAGTCTAATTTAATGTTGATTTAAGTTAGGAGCTTTTACTCAACATTAGAGTTGTATAAAAAGAGATTAAGGTTGATGTGATGATTCATTATTGTGAGAGTGATTCTCATTTCTCTTGGTGACATTTTTTCGTGACCTCAGCCAGCCATGGAGAGGGGCCGAGTAGGCCTCAAGTCTGCTGTCTTGTGATTGTTTTCGGCAGGTCTGTTGTTTCAGAGGTGTTTGGGCAGGAGTCTAGGGCAGCTGCAAGAGTTCTGGGCAACAAGGAAAGGCAGCCACCTGCTCCTTGGTGGCTCGGCCTGTTGAGAGAGGCAGCCGCAGGCCTAGGAGTGGCTCGGCCTGCTGAGATAGGGCAGCCACAGGTCCTAGGGAGACTGCCACAGCCAGAGATAGCCTAGCCGCAGCAGATTTGAGGGTTCAGCCAGCAAAGGTAGGTGGCAGCAAGTCTTTGGGAAGCTCGGCCTGCTAGTTGAGGGCAGCCGCAGCAGATTTGAGGGTTAGGCCAGCAAAGGTAGGTGGCAGCAAGTCTTTGGGAAGCACGGCCTGTTGGTTGAGGGCAGCCGCAGCAAGGTAGAAGGCTGCCACTGTATTTTGGAGGGCTCGACCTAGTGTAAAAGGGCAACAGCAAAGAGCTGGAATAGTTGGAGGTAGCCACAGGTCTATGTGACAGCATGCAGTCAAGGAGATAGGCTAGCCACAGGTCTATGTGACAGCATGCAGTCAAGGAGATAGGCTAGCCACAGGTTCTGGACAACTGGCTGCTGAGTTTAGGGTTGGTAGAGCAACTTTAAGGGGCTGGTACAGCAAGTTCAGTGGACTAGAACAGCAGACTTTTGGGGCTATAACAGCAGTCTTTTAGGGGCAGTTTTGTACATCCATTGACGGTTGTTACAGTCAGCCCAACAGCAGAGAAGAGACAGCCATCAGGGAACAGTTTGGGCCTGTATAAAGATGCCATGGGACTGGTGTTAAGTTGCAGAGGCAGTGGAGGGTTTGAGGAGGCAAGGGATGCCCTAACCCTCAGCTTCAATTCAGCAGCAAGGAAACTGGGAGGGTTTCATCTGCCGTGAACAAGGGTTGTTCTGTAAGTGTACCTTTGTATTTTGTCATATTTTTCTGTAAAGAAATTGGGCCATTTTCCCTGGTACGGGAACCCATTGTTCTGGATTTAAGAACATGTGACTTGGGCATTAAATTCCTGTGTATTGTGCATGATCTAATTGTTGTTTTATTTTCCGCTGTGCTAAGTTGTGAGGCACCTCAATGTGTTTATGTTCGCAATTCAAATTGTGTAATTTTGTGTATACTGTTGAGAACCTAGACCAGACCTAAGGTGTGTGTGCATTGAGTCTGAGTGCACTTTGAAATGTAACATGGTATCAGAGCTTGAGGTATTGAGATGGCAGTTGGATCTGAGTTATTTACACAGGTGACAGCTCTGAGAGGGAGTTGTAGCAGTGTTGAGGAGCTAGCTCTAAGAGGGAGCTAGCTCTAACTATTGCAGATGACAGGAGTGTTGAAAAGACATGGAGCAGACCGTTCAGACGAGGAGTTGTGGACTATGGCAGCTTGGTGGTGTGGCGGGTTGGGAGTTTTAGTTGACTGGCGGAGAGCTCGATTCGCAGCAATATGTTGTGTGGCAAGTTGCCAACTCCGTGGATGGACTTCCAATGGCTTGTCATAGTGAGTTGCGATCAGTGAAACTCGAGTGCTTTGGCACGGACGAGATAGCTTCGTGTGTATGGCAGTTTGATGAGATAGAGTCTTCATCAGGCCGAAGAGTTGCACATTTGACAGTGAGTCAGGGTGCGACAGTGTATGAGGTATTTGACCCAGGAGGATGAGGACACTTGCAGAGATGAGTTGCGGAGGTCTAGAGTGGACTAGATTGAGTGTCCAACCACAGCTTGGGACTGTTTTAAAGAGAGGACACAGGTTCAGTTACAGCGTGTGCTAAGACACGGAGAGTTTTGTGACTTGGATGATGGACTTAGGCAGAAGTTCATTGGATGGTTGTGAGTCTGTGACTTGGGTAAGCGGGACACTTGCCTTGGGAGGATTGCATGGTTCTTAACTTCTTATACAGTGGGAGCCATCGGCATATGACAGAATCACAGGATTTGTTCGAGAGTTTCACAGACTCTGGCTCAGGTATGTACGTGGACCTTGGTATGAGGACCAAGCATGCAATGTAAGGATATGGTACAGTGTCGTTCTAGATGGAGTCGGGAGATGTGTTGAGCGTGACAAATGTGTTATGGGTGCCAGGAGTTTGCTCTCAATCTTAGTGATTGAGGAGAAGGGCTATGTAGTGTTGTTCTGGGATGGACAGGTGTTATTCATGCCCAGAGGATCTAACTCGGACACAGTAGTGGTTCTTGGAGTTAGAGAGGGCCAACCTATGCATGCCATGGCCAACAGTAGCAGATTGACAGTGAACTGGGAGCAGATAGCTCCAAAGGTTGTGCAGAGTCAAAGGGAGCTCGATTTCATAGGGAGTCAGCGGATTCAAAGGGAGTCCAACTTCAAAGGGAGTCAGTAGGCTCAGAGGGAGAGTGAGTCGTTCAAAGGGAGTCAACCTTCAGGTTTAGTTGGAGAGAGGAGTCCTCCAAGACTATCAAGAAGGTGTCATGGGTTGAGATGGCCATGCAAGATGCTCAGAAGCATGAGGCTTCTAGGAGCAGGATGTCTTCCAAGAAAGGTCCATGCCATACAGCAAGATTTTTTTCGTTGACAGAGGGAGCAATTCATGAGGTGGATTGGAGAGCAATTGTGGTACCGGATCCGGTGTGGGAGACAGAGCTACTTCTAGATAGTGGTGAGAATACATCCCTCGCTAAGAGGGAGTGTTGATGTTTTGGTAGCATCGAGAGTATTCTCACATGTGTGGGGCTCTATGGGCTTGTTGATGGGCCTTGTGGGCTTCTTGTGCTGGGGCTTCACACCCACATGAGAGAATAAACAAGTCTAATTTATTGTTGAGTTAAGTTAGGGGCTTTTACTCAACATTAGAGTTGTATAAAAGAGATTAAGGATGATGTGATGATTCATTATTGTGAGAGTGATTCTCATTTCTCTTGGTGACATTTTTTGGTGACCTCAGCCAGCCATGGAGAGGGGCCGAGTAAGCCTCGGGTCTGCTGTCTTGTGATTGTTTTGGGCAGGTATGCTGTTTCAGAGGTGTTTGGGCAGGAGTCTAGGGCAGCTGCAAGAGTTCTGGGCAGCAAGGAAAGGCAGTCGCCTGCTCCATGGTGGCTCAGCCTGTTAAGAGAGGCAGTCGCAGGCCTAGGAGTGGCTCTGCCTGCTGAGATAGGGCAGCCGCAGGTCCTAGGGAGACTGCCACAGCCAGAGATAGCCTAGCCGCAGCAGATTTGAGGGTTCGGCCAGCAAAGGTAGGTGGCAGCAAGTGTTTGGGAAGCTTGGCCTGCTGGTTGAGGGCAGCTGCAGCAAGGTAGAAGGCTGCCACTGTATTTTGGAGGGCTCGTCCTAGTGTAAAAGGGCAGCAGCAGAGAGCTGGGATAGTTGGAGGTAGCCACAGGTCTATGTGACAGCATGAAGCCAAGAACATAGGCTAGCCACAGGTTCTGGACAGCTGGCTGCTGAGTTTAGGGCTGGTACAGCAAATTTAAGAGGCTGGTACAGCAAGTTCAGTGGACTAGAACAGCAGACTTTTGGGGCTGTATCAGCAGTCTTTTAGGGGCAGTTTTGGACAGCCATTGAGGGCTGTTACAGCCAGCCTAACAACAGAGAAGAGATAAACATCAGTGAGCAGTATGGGCCTGTATAAAGATGCCATATGACTGGTGTTAAGATGCCGAGGGAGTGGAGGGTTTGAGGAGGCAAGGGATGCCCTAACCCTCAGCTTCAGTTCAGCAGCAGGGAAACTGGGAGGGTTTCATCTGCAGTGAACAAGGGTTGTTCTGTAAGTGTACCTTTGTATTTTGGCATATTTTTCTGTAAAGAAATTGGGCCATTTTCCCTGGTATGGGAGCCCATTGTTCTGGATTT
The DNA here is from genome assembly GCA_009831015.1 of Picea engelmannii. Lineage (NCBI taxonomy): Eukaryota > Viridiplantae > Streptophyta > Pinopsida > Pinales > Pinaceae > Picea > Picea engelmannii. The sequence goes on from WSFP011425720.1 coordinate 22,074, forward strand.
AAGCACATGTGATTTAGGCATTAAATTCCTGTGTACTGTGCATGATCTAATTGTTGTTCTATTTTCCGCTGTGCTAAGTTGTTAGGCATCTCAGTGTGTTTATGTTCACAGTTCAAATTGTGTAATTTTGTGTATACTATTGAGAACCTAGACCAAACCTGAGGTGTGTGTGCACCGAGTTTGGGTGCACTTCGAAATCTAACATACTAAAGGAAATGAAAAGATGGAGAAATGACAAAAGACAAAGTAGGTAGAAG